>BQKN01062274.1:198308-247140 GCA_022839385.1 Asparagus kiusianus
TTCGTCGCCACGTGTTGACTTTTGTTGCAACGCGCTGTCCGGCGTTGACCTAAGGTTACGCGTTGACCGGCGTCCACCTTAGGGTTTTGCACCGCGTGGGTTGACTTTTGTCGTCACGTGTTGACTTTTGTCGCCACGTGTTGACTTTTTATTGCAACGCACTGAATGGCGTTGACCTAGGGTTACGCGTTGATCGGCATCTACCCTAGGGTTTTGAACCGCGTGGGTTGACTTTTGTCGTCACGTGTTGACTTTCGTCGCCACGTGTTGACTTTTGTCGCAACGCGCTGTCCGACGTTGACCTAGGGTTACGCGTTGATCGGCGTCTACCCTAGGGTTTTGAACCGCGTGGGTTGACTTTTGTCGTCACGTGTTGACTTTCGTCGCTACGTGTTGACTTTTTGTTGTAACGCACTGAATAGCGTTGACCTAGGGTTACGCGTTGATCGGTGTCTACCCTAGGGTTTTGAACCGCGTGGGTGGACTTTTGTCGTCACGTGTTGACTTTTGTCGCAACGCGCTGTCCGGCGTTGACCTAAGGTTACGCGTTGACCGGCGTCCACCTTAGGGTTTTGAACCGCGTGGGTTGACTTTGCTCGCAACCCGTTGATTGGGGTTGACCTGGGGTCAACGCGTTGACCGGCGTCTACCCTAGGGTTTTTTGAATCGCCGTGCATTGACTTTGCTCGCAACCCGTTGATTGGGGTTGACCCAGGGTTACGCGTTGACCGGCGTTTACCCGAGGGTTTGGAATCGCGAAAGTTAACTTATGGATTCCACCAACACTTCCAACCGTAGGCGAAGAATTGACATTTTCAAAAACATTGGGGGTTTGGAAAACACTTCGTGGGGTCCAAAGGTCGTTCGGGGGGTCAAAACCCGGGCGAAACACCCTGGGGTGCCTCGGCAAGGCCGAGTCACCCTTGGGGTGTCTCGGCATTACCGAGACACCTCTAGGGGTGTCTCCCCTAGATGGTCCCCCCCTCTCTCATTTGTCTTATTTATGGTCCCCCCTTTTCTCCTTTAATTCAAATTTCAAGAGAAAAACTCCTTCAAAACCGAGCCCTTTACCCCTCCATTTCGGTTTTGTGCTTCTTCTTTCTCTTCAAGAGTTCCCTCCATTGAAGAACTTCTCCAAAACCCATCATCCCTCAAGGCAAGGTCGGATTTTGGCGGGTACCCATTTGCCGAAATCTTCTCCTCTCTCAAGCTAGGGTTTCAACTTCCATTTCCGAGCTCGAAGGAACCTCTTTGATTTGGTAAGTTCCCCTCCATGATCCTCTCATTTCTTTTTTTTTAAAGGTCGCATTTTTATGCTTGCAATAGATAGGGGTTGTGTATGTTCTCGGGGGGTTTTGTGCAAGATTTACAAGGGCCGAAATTTTTGAGGGGCTTACTTGCAAAATTCATGGGGGCTTGTTTGCCAAAAAAAGGATCTGAAATTTGTGGGTTGTATCTATGTCCATTTGATGAAAAGATGTGGGGGTGCTTTATGCAAGAGGATCAAAGGGTTATTTGAGGGGTTTATTTGCAAAACAGCCCCTAAACGTTTTTAGAGGGGCTTATTTGCAAAATGGCCACGAATTTGAGGCTGAAATCCAAAGAATGTTGACCCCAAACTCCTGATCAAATTTTTGGTAAAGGCATGTGGAGACTAAACCAAAAGTTTGAGGAGGGGCTTTTATGCAAAATTGGCTAAATTTCGCAAAAGGGTTTATTTGCAAAATTTGACCAAAATTGTGGGTTATCAGGGTGCTAAATGATCGAATGTGATGACCATAGCCCGGATCACGCGTGTCCTTGACCTGAATTTGGCCTTGAACACGGGGGGTATTTTGGGTATTTCACCAAAATTCACCGCGAAAACGACAATTGTCGTTTCGTGGGCACGAAATTTGTAGGTTTAATTAGACTTTGACTATAAAATCCTATTTGTTTATAGGATTTCAAGTCCAAGTGCTTAATTTCCCCTTTTCAATATTTCGTGTATGTATATTGTACCTGATGTACTGCTTTTCACTACAGGTTTGCGATGCCTCCTCGTCACGCCCGGCCTTCCAGGAGTCGCTCCCACTCGCAGCATGGCGAGGAGGAGGCTCCCGCGGCATCTTCTTCAGCGGCTTCTTTCTTCGGGGGTGAGAATTTCTCTTTTCTGTATCCTGGATTGACCTCTTGCGGGTCATGAAGGAAGAACCGATACCCCTCTCGCGGGGGTTAAGGTTTCGAACTTGTTTTGCTTAGCCAATTCAAGTCTCTGGATACATCGGGGTGATCTCGTGTCGTCTTACACCTTACAGGTCGGTGTGCGTTATCACGCATACCATCCTCTTGGTGTAGGATACTCGAAATCGTCTCTCCGATTATCCCGCGAATAATCTCGTCTCGCCTTTATGACGTGGATTTTCTGACTCCATTTTCATGCTTTGTTGTAGTCGAGTTTCCCGGGGGTAGCCTCCCTCACCATGCCCCTACCGGTTGTAGTAGAGAAGTGTTTTCTTTGGCTTCCACCAGGCAGATCATTGACCCACTTCCTCAGTTTGACAGTGATCGTTCTGACGAATTCTGTCGCTTGATACGAGAGGGTGGGCGTCACTGTTTACGCCAACTAATCACGGATGCTCCCCTTACCGCAGATGCTACTTCTACTGAGGCCTTAAAGAAGCCAGATTTTCTGTTCGGGGATTGCACTGAGGATCCTGTCGCATTGATTCTTGCTGAGGAGCACTGGCTAAACCTTGATGAAGGAGCTCTTTTGTACATTCCCTCTATCCCTCGTCAATGTTCCTTTACTCACTTGGAGAGACAGGCTGTGGGGAGACAGATGTCCTGGCCTCTTACCGATGCTGCTAACCGAGTTCAGTGCGGATATGTTTCTCACCATAATAGTCCTGGTTCTACCGGGTATCATTTCGTTTGCGGTCTTCGACCCGGGATCATGGGTCTTGACACTGCACCCCCAGGCGAGGTATCGGCAGCTGCTCCCACCGTGAGGAATCGTCTGGCTCAGCTTGGGAGACGGTTACCTCACCCAGAATACAGATGCTACGATTGGGTTTCCTCACTAGCCAAGGGGTGGTGGACCCGCTTGACCAGCTACGTCTTAGGGCGATGGGAGATGGGCTTGAAGACCAGTGGGTTGTATGTGCCCATACGAGCCACTATGCACGGACTCCCAGTCAGCTGTCGCCACTTCTTGGCGTTTCTAGAGACATATATGCCTGATAGCAACACCTTCTTAACCAGCGGCGGAGAGCTCGGATTGGCTCTACACGAGATGCACCATATTTTGGGCCTTCCGATGGGGGATTGCCCGTATCAGGAGTACTTTCCTTCGAACCAGCAATTGGAGTGTTTGAAGAAAGATACTCCCGACATGTATGATACCCTCTGGGACCTCACGTGCCACTATCATACCTCCTTGTTTCTGACTTCTCCTCCAGCAAAGACGAAGAGGAAGATAAGCTTGAAGCAGTTTGCTCTCTACCTGTTCCCTAACTTGGAGGATGATTCCGGGGAGCCCATACACGAGTTAGACATCTTGACTCCTGCCGCTATTAACGAGTTGATGGAGAAGAATGAGACCCGTTCTTATACCATTGCTAGTGCCGAGGGTGCTTTTCCAGCCGGTACTAAGTTTCGTTCATTCCTCTGTCATGCACAGAAGTCCATCGAGCCTCGGTCTCTATTAGCTGGCTACCTTGCTCTTTGGCTAAAGAAGTGTGTTGTTCCATACCAGTCTTCAGACGCCCTACCTCTCGAAGTGCTCTTTCCAGCGGTCCAACTAGCTTATAGGAGGGAGCTTTCTTTACTTCCAGCGATGGTCGCCAGCATCCATTGCGGACTTAGGAGTGTAGTTGACAGCTTTACCAAAGTGGGTCCTAAGCCGTCGACCGAGCTTCTTTGTCCTAAGGTTGAGCTTCCTTACGCTTATCTGATGGCGTGGCTCGTGCTTCACCGCCCTAACCTGATGTCAGCGCCCAATGCTGTTGATGCTCCCGTTCCTTTCATACAGCTGTTGGAGAAGAGTAGATGGATTAGGAAGAAATTTGATGACGTTCAACGAGAACTCCGAGTCCGTAGGAGCTGGGAGTTCTTCAAGTGCTTTCCCCACTTCTCAGGCCGCTACGGTGATGTGCTGACCGATGTGGAGAAACCCCGAACTGACCGGACCGTTCTCGACGTCGGTTGCTTTCGCTGGCTGGTGAATATCCGTGTCGGGTACCTAGTTCTCCGGGTGAAGAACCGTTGCCACGTAGAGCCTTACCTTCCTTGCCACTTCGCTCGTCAGTTTGGCTATGACCAGCTATACGTTGGGAATCCGAGCCGTGGCTTGCATGTTGAGGGAGGGCTCGTTGATGGCGTACGGGCATGGTTATGGACAATGGTGGGTTGCACCAGGGCTCAGTTCATTCTTCCTTCGTATAAACGCAAGCCAATGATCACTTTCCTTAGCTGCAAGTGGTTCCTCTCTGCTGATGACACCATAAGTGTAAGGAGTCTTTCAGAGTTAGAGTCTGAGCACTTGGTGCATGCCGCTATGATGGCTGCTCGCAAGGCTGAGCTTGCTCGAAAGCAGGGGAAGAGGCCTGCCCAATCTCCTCTTACAGACACTGCTGATGGAGAACTTCTTCCCGAAGATTACAACGAGACTTTTGAGGAGGACTACGCGGGCATAGACACCGACCAAGAAGCACTTGGTACAGGTTTGTCATGTCCCCTTGATTTTCTTTCTTGACCATTATCACCTTAGGTAGGACAGTTGATGATCATGAGTTGTTCACTTCTCGTTATACGAACTCAGGGCTTAACGACCGAGCTCCCACGCATGCTGAGACATGTGGCCAGCATGTTGGCTCTAGGAGGGCTGGTACCTCGAAGAGGAAGAAGACTGCTCACAAACCATCCGTCGGCCAGCGTCCTTGTGGAATGAACTTAGGCGACATTGCCGATGGTGAGGAAAGTAACATCTTTCGAATTAATATTATCTCATATATATATATATATGTATATATATATATATATATATATATTGCTCTGGGGTGATTTACCTTTGGGATTCATGATCATGTTTTATGTCCCAGGGATCTTTGAAGAGGGTGAGCTTCCACCGGATCCGGTATTCCCTGGATCCGACCACATGGATTGCTTCATGCAAGAAATGTGCAACGCTCTTCGTGATGGCTCTTTGGGCATTGACTTAAATATTGACCTTGAGCCAGTAGATGGTGCTGAGTCCACCGGTCCATATTCTTCCGTCCCTGCTACGGGTGCCACGACGGAAAAGCCAGTTGGGGACGGAGTCTTCCATGATGTAAATTTCTAAGAGCAGGAATATGTCCCTGCACCAGTTTTCACAAAACCTGACTCCGGACTGTTAGCCGATATGTTGGCCGAACAGACTTCGGGAGGAACTGTGAGACCACTCTTTGGGAGCGATTCTTCCACAGGTATATATCTGATCCCACTTTTCTTTACTTGCCTAAATTTCCATTTCGGCTAATAAAGAAGTGTAACTATAGGACCAAGCGATGTGCCTGATGCTACTACAGCTTCGGGCGTTTTCCCACCTCCACCGAGTAGTACGACTGATTTACCCATGAGGGTTGATACACCCCCCATGACCACTCCTGTCATTACTTCGGATTCTGTCGGATCTCAACCCGAAGGGACTTCTGCCGGTATAGGTATACCTCGAATTTCTCCTTCGGGTTTTCTGATTGTCTTGTATAGTCCCTTAACTTTCTATATCACTGCTTGCAGGATCTCGCTCTTCTCTGTATAAGCGTGTCCGCATCATTTTGGCCGATACCGATCCAGACAGAGACGTTTTCCGTATGGACCTTGGCCTCTTCACCGCTTTTTATAACGGCATGATCGAGAAGCTCCTTCACAAAGAATGCTGTTTCGACCAGTTCAGGCGTTCCTTTTCTCGTCACATGATGATGATGAGAGAAGATGGACATCCCGAATTGGCCGATTCCTTCATTGCTGAGTTTGCTGTTCTGGAATCAGAGATCCGTAAGCTGAGGGAGCTGAAGGCTGGTGGAGCTTCCTCTTTTATATCCTCCCAGGTGGAGGATAGGCTGATGCAGTGGCGTGACCTGAGATCTTCCATTGGTAGCGAGCTTCGATCACGTGAGCACTCTGTGGCTCAGCTGATGGCTTCACTAGCGAGGAAGGATGCCGGTAAAGCCGAATTACTCAGCTCCTTGGATTCCAGCCATGAAGAGATAGCTAAGTTGAAGGATGCTTTGAGGCGTGCCGAGGAGTCTGCTGCTCTTATCGCCGAGGACCTAGCTGCATTAGAGCGTTCTCGTGAGTGGACGCTTGATAAGCTGGGATCGACACAGGAGGGATTGATGAAGCTGCACAGTGAGGCCGCGGAGGTCTTGAGCAGTTCTGAAGACTCTGTCCGAGCTAACCTGCGGGCGGAACTTGAGCAAAGCTACGTAGACAGGCTTTCTAGCTTGGAGTCCGATATTCTTAGCCGTCAGTTGCCTTCGGGCTAACAAACTTATTGTTGTATGCTTTTGGCTTGATCTACTACTATAGACTCCGTATTTGCTTCTTTCACAGGATGTTTTGGTACACCCCCAGCCCTCAATGCTATGACTTTGAATTCATAGACTTCACCATTTCTTATAGGGAAAAGGGCACCCCGCACCGCGTATTAGGCGATGACTTATACCTTCTTAGGCTTCGGGAAAAATTCCCCAGGTTTAGACCCTGGTAACTTTTTTCAATCGGCGAAAGATTTTAAACCGGCTATACGTGTTAGGTATAGACTTATCCCTCCTTAGGCTTTGGGATAAAATTCCCCAGGTTTAGACCCTGGTAACTTTTTTCAATCGGCGAAAGATTTTAAACCGGCTATACGTGTTAGGTATAGACTTTGGGGTTTTTGGCAAACCCCCAGCCCTCAACGGGTTTGACATGCCTTTACCGATTACCGTTTGAATCGGGCTAGCATGCGGATTGTCTAAATCCGTTCCACATGTAACGTTGTGCTAAGAAAATTGCTTTTCTTAGACTTAGTGCTATGATTTTGAATACATAGACTTCGTCTTTCTCACGAGAAAGACTACCCGGCGACGCTTGTTAAGCGTTGACTTCATCTCTGTCTTTTCTAAAAGCAAAGACAGGGGAAAATGGTGCTATGCTTTTGAATACATAGGCTTCGTCTTTCTCTCGGGAATAGACTACCCAGCAACGCGTGTTAGGCGTTGACTTCATCCCTATCTTTTCTGAAAGCAAAGACAGGGGAAAAGGTGCTATGCTTTTGAATACATAGACTTCGTCTTTCTCACGGGAAAGACTACCCGGCAACGCGTGTTAGGCGTTGACTTCATCCCTGTCTTTTCTAAAAGCAAAGACAGGAGAAAAGGGGAGAGGAAGAATTTTATATTCTATCTCCCAGCATTGAAGAGGAAGAATTTTATATTCTATCTTCAATGGGAAAAGAGGCTCAATGAGAGAGGAAGAATTTTATATTCTATCTCCCATTGCTGAAGAGGAAGAATTTTATATTCTATCTTCAGTTAGAAAGGAAACTCGAGGTGGGATCTCCACCCCCAGAATCCGACAGGTGAAACTAGGAGTGGGATCTCCACTCCGAGAATCGAAAAGTTCAAACGACCCTAACTGTCATAAGGTTTGGTCATTTGAATCTGAAGAGGAAGAATTTTATGTTCTATCTTCAGCAGGAAAGGAAACTCGGGGTGGGATCTCCACCTCCAGAATCCGATAGGTGAAACTAGGAGTGGGATCTCCACTCCGAGAATCGAAAAGATTCGGATAACCCTAACTGTCGTAAGGTTTGGTTACTCGATTTGAAAGTGGCGTTCATCGGAGGAATCGAGAGGGGATTTTGGTTGTGGTCCTAACTGTAGTAAGGTTTGACCAAGTGGGAAATTTGAGAACGATCCTAACCGGAGGAAGGCTTGATCGCTCGATTTGAAAGTGGACCCCTCGTTCATTGAAGGAATCGAGAGGGGACTTTGGCTTTGGTCCTAACTGTAGTAAGGTTTGACCAAGTGGGAATTATGTGGTGGAGACTATGAATCATCAAGCACCACTGAAAGTTTCGTGAGGGAAGATCAATCCATCGAATGATTAGATCTCATCTCAGCAAAAGAGTGCTTGTGAGAGCGACCGGGTTATCCCTAAGAATACCCCGATGTGGTATTCTTCCGGGAACTTCCCGGTACCTCAATTCTTCTGAGGACACTAAGGATAGTATCTCTTCAGGAATTTGCCATTTATGGGCATCATAAGCCGGTCACCATCTTTGGTGACTAGGCGATATGCACCATTCGAGTAAACTGTTTCTACTACGAACAGTCCTTCCCATTTGGGTTCGAACTTGCCTTTCTTCTTGGAGTTAAGGATCATGGGATGTCTTTCAGTTAAGACCAAATCCCCTTCCTTAAAACTCCTTTGCCGAACCTTTTTGTCGAAGGCTCGAGAAATCCTGGCTTGGTAAAACTCAATGTGCTGTTGAGCTTCCAGGCGCTTTTCATCGAGCATCTCGAGTTCTTCAAGGCGTTTTTGATGTTGTTCCTCGGTCGTCATCTGGGTTGCGAGGGCGATCCGAAGAGATGGAATTTGGATTTCCAAAGGGAGAACGGCTTCACATCCGTATACCAATGAATACGGGGTTGCGCCGGTTGGTGTACGTACCGTGGTACGATAGGCCCATAGAGCTGCGCCGAGCTTATCATCCTAATCTCGCTTGTTATTTTTCACAAGCTTTGACAAGAGCTTTATGATAGTCTTGTTGAAGGCTTCAGCTAACCCATTTGCTGTGGGATTATAAGCTGTTGACGAGATGTCCTAAATTTTGAACTTTTCGCAGAACCTTATGAAGGCGTTGCTGATAAATTGAGGACCATTGTCGTGTATGATTCATCTTGGAACACCATGTCGGTAGATGATATGGTGCTTGATGAACGCAATGACGTTGCTCGTCTTAACTTCTCTGAGTGGAACTGCCTCAGCCTATTTGGAGAAGTAATCGGTGATTGCCAGGATGAACCGGTCACCTTTGACTGATGGGGGGTTGATAGGGCCAACAATGTCCATTCCCTAAGTCTCGAACGGCCATGATGTTACCGAAGGATGCAGATGTTCCGGAGGTTGGTGCATATAATTCGCGTGTACTTGACATGCGTGACACTTCCGGGCGTATGTGATCGCATCACTCATCATGAAGGGCCAGAAGTACCCCATTCTTTTGATGCGATCATAAAGCTTGGGGCCAGGCTGGTGTGCGCCACACGCTCCTTCATGCGCCTCTCTAAGGACTTCTTCAGCTTCCTTGGTCGATAGGCAACGTGCTAGCAGTCCATCGTACCCCCTGCGATACAGCGTTCGATTCTCCGTATTATAGTAGAATCTTGGAGCTCTTCGTCTGATTGACTCTCTCTCCTTTACGTCTTCCAGCAAGATTCCATGCAAGACGTAGTCGATGCTGGGGAAACGCCAATCTCGGGGTTCAAATTCAGCCTGAGTTGTGTGCACCTCCTGAACCTCTTCTTCCTTGTCGTCTTCATTGTGAACCGGCACTAAGAGTTGGTGAGTTCTTACCGTAACAAATTGTTCTGTTCCGGGAGGCTGTGCTAGAGATACAGCTAAAGCTGCTAACGCATCCGCGTAGGTGTTTTGCAACCGCGGAACATGCTCGTTGAAGAACCCTTCAAACGACTCCGCTAGCTCCACCGCTATCTTGTGATATGGGATTAAATCCTAACTTCGGACTTCATACTCCCCTTGGACCTATTTAACTATCAGTTGAGAATCACCGAAAGCTTCGAGATACTCAACCCCCAGCTCTTTGGCGAAATTGAGTCCTATGATCAGCGCGTTATACTCCGCCACATTATTCGAGCATGGTTCGGTTAATGAGTAGGCTCGAGGCATCACATGTTTTCCCGGGGAAACTAAGACAACTCCAACTCCGGAGGAGACCTTAGAACATCCAGGAGCACTTGTGACATTAGCTGCCCGTGAAGCACCGTCGAAGTACAGACGCCACACTTGTTGGTGCGAGGTTGCGTTGACTTCGTGGGTTTCATCAGGTAGGTCATCGTATATCTCGGCCGTATCCGTGGTTGGATTGGCTGCAAGGAGATCACAGATGGCTTGCCCTTTTACTGACTTCTGCTGTTTGAAGTGCAGATCGTATTGGGACAAGAGTAAGGCCCATTTTGCTAACCGCCAACTCATGGAAGCCGGCTGAGTCATGAACACCCGGACTGGGTTAACTTTGGAGATGACATAGATTGTTTGTCCAACCAAGTAATGTCGCATCTTCTGGATGGCAAACACTAAGGCGAGGCATTCTCTCTCAATCATGGGATATCGAGATTCCGCGCCTACCATGGTTCGGCTTAAGTAATACACCGCCTGCTCGTGACCGTTATCGTCATCTTGTGCGAGCAATGCACTTAATGAGTGACTCGTCGCCTTGACATAAATCAAGAACGGTTTGCCCGATTTCGGTGCAACGAGTACGGGAGGTTTCGAGAGATATTCTTTAATACTCTCGAATGCTTTTTGATAAGCGTCGTCCCATACGAATGACACGCCCTTCTTTGTGAGCCTGGAGAACGGTTGGCATTTCCCCGAAAGGTTCGAGATAAACCGACGGATATAAGCCAATCGCCCTTGCAGTCCTCTGAGCTCTTTGAGGTTCCTCGGAGGTTGCAATTCATTAATCGCCTTCACTTTATCCGGATCAATGTGAATACCTTTGGTGGTGACGACGAATCCCAAGAATTTACCACTGGACATTCCGAGGAAAGACTTGGTAGGGTTCATCTTCAACTGATGGGCCCGCATCAAGTCGAACATGGTCTTCAAGTCTTTGATGTAATCTTTCTTATCACGACTTTTCACGACCAGGTCATCCACGTAGCATTCGACGGTCTTTCGGAGATGCTCCTGAAAGATCTTCGACATGGCTCGCTGATATGTAGCACCTGCATTCTTCAAGCCGAAGGGCATGACTGTGTAACAGAATACGCCAAGAGGCGTTCTAAATGCGGTGTGCTTCTCATCATCTGGATGCATCTTTATCTGGTTGTAACCAGAGAAACCATCCATAAAGGACATCCTCTCAAACCCGCACGTGTTGTCAATGATAACATCCGTGATGGGGAGAGGAAAATCATCTTTTGGACAGGCTGCATTGAGATCTCTGAAGTTGATGCATATCCTGATCTTCCCGTTCTTCTTAAGGACCGGGATAATATTGGCAAGCCATTCTGGATGTTGCTCCTCTCGGATGAATCCCGAATCGACGAGCTTTTTGACTTCAGCTTCGATCGCTTCCATCATTTGCGGACGAAACCGTCGTTGTTGTTGTTTGACTGGTTTGACATCCGGCTTAATGTTGAGACGATGCACCGCTACATTTGGATCGAGCCTTGGCATGTCTTCATAATTCCAGGCGAACACATCGATGTACTCCCGGATAAGAGAAATCAATTCTTCTTTCTCCTCGGGTAGGAGGCTGTCATAATGAATATCGGCTTTGGATTCTCCTCGCTTCCCATATTCACCTGGACGACTTGGTCTTCGGTAGGAGGCTCTCTTTGCTCGAACCTATCACCGTACTGCATGCTTAAGTGATGAACCCACGGGTCTTCCCATGTCGGCATCTCATCATCTTCTTCTATTGTCGCCGGATCAACTGTAGTCATGTTCGACATTAGCTTCTTAAACACCTCACCAAGACTAGCGTCGGAATCCTAACCCGAAGAGTCGGAAGAATATCCCTTCCTAGTCTTGTTAGCAATTTGATCGATGATTTGCCAACCACACTCGTCATCCGATGAGACATAGCCTAAACCTCTCTTGTGGCGATAATAATCATCGGGTTTTCCCTTCGGTACATAGGCCATCCGGGGTGGAACCCGTGGACCTCGACAAAAGAAAAGACCCTCTCCGAGCTTGAAGTCATTCCCGTGCCTTTCCATCATATTGCGTGCTTTCGCATCGTATCTGGATAGATGACGGGCCGGTTTATCATCGTCGTCTTCCTCTTCCATGAAGTGGTCGGGTATCGGAGATGCTCTTCCTTTGCCGTAGACGACCTCCTTTCCACCCCCAATCCCTGCGGGGATGATAAGCGTTGTTCCGCAAGGGTCGTGTACCTGCTTCTTCGTCAAACAAAATGATTGAAGAGGCATATACAAATCAGGGTTAGCATAGAGTTCGTTAGTGATATCATCAAGACCCGTCGAGTACTCTAAATCATCGTTTATTGATAGTTCTTCGGCAAGTTGCCAATTACAACTATCTTCCGATGATTTATCATCGTCAAGATTGATTACAATGGGTACAATGTTATTTAGAACAAAACCGTCATCATAATCAAACCCTGGTTCGGTATTAGCTTCATCACCGCTGTCCGTCCCTTGGGCCGATGGTTCAGTATCGGATTCATCACCGTATAAAAGGGAATCGGTAAAATAGTTCTCCAATCCCTTAAACGGTTGTTTATCCGCGACCACCGTCTTGACTTCATTATTTGTGCCCACATATTTGAGGCACTGATGTAGAGTCGACGGGACTATAAGGTTACCGTGGATCCAAGGTCGACCCAACAGCAAGTTATAGGATGTTTCCGCGTCAATCACATAGCATGTAACTTCCGACCTCAAATCCCCAATCTAGCACTTGATTCGGATCTTCCCCAAGGGCCTAGACCCGCTGGTGTTGAATCCATAAATCGTCGTGCCAGTGGAAGCTAATTTGCTAGTCGGGATTCCGAGATGATGCATCAATCGGAATGGCATGATGCTAACAGCGGAACCCGGATCGACTTGGATCCGGTTAACAACGCTGGAGCCAATGTGCCCGGTGAAATACAAGGGCCTATCATGCTTTGAGTTCTTCATCTGCATGTCTTCTTTGGTGAAAGAGATGCAGGGAAAATGATGCGTCGCTAGATTGCATTGTTGAGTTGACGACTCTGGTTCTTCAGGAGATGGTTTGATTCAAGTCAAGAAGGCTTCGGAATCACTCAAGGCTTCTTGTAGTGCTTTCCGTGTATCCTTCGAAAGACGCAACAACTCGTAGAGAGTTATCCTAGCCGGGATGTTGGCCAACTGTGCCATGATGTCAAAATGGGGCGGAGAGCTTGTATTCCCCGGTTTGTCTCGCCCAATCGGATGATTGAATCGAGACTGCCTCGGGTTCTGAACTTCTTGATGTAAAGGCTCCTTCCCTTTCTCCTTCTGTGGGATTTTCTCCGTAGCAGCTGGCGTTGGGGGAATTGCTGCAATCCCCAGTTCTGCCAGCGTCTTGGAAGGTAGGGTTCTGGTACCCAGCTGCTCAGAAGCATCCGGATATTTGAAGTGATATTCATTCCCGCTCCGGGTTGCAAAAGCTTCTTGCTCGTCTTCAGAAAGCGGGAAGGTCGGAATTCTGTCGTCATCCACCCCCGGTATAGCAGAAGCCCCGCAACAGGATTTCCCCTTTCTCTTTGACTTCTTCTTTTTGGAAGAGGTCACAGCCCACTGTTCATCTGCGATCAAGTCCGGATGAACCCACAAAATCTCGCCATTCGGGGCTGTGTGTGGCATAAGCCCTTTCTGATGCTGTTGGTGCGGATCATCATTCACCATCTTTACCGCCGTATTGATTACCGGCTCGTGTTGGAACCAACTCGAGGGAACAGATCCAAAGCTAATGGATACGGTGTTTGCACCCACATTCTTCTCTTTGGGCTGTTTCATAGTGATAACCCCAACATCCATTAGGGCCTGAATTTTATCTTTGAGAGCGTAGCATACCTTGGTAGGATGGTGCACCGCCCTGTGAAATGCGCAGTACTTGGGATCGTTGATCCTCTTGGCATCTTCTTGATCCTGAATTGGAGGCAACTTGATTTTGTTGTTCTCGATTAGGTATTTGGAAATTCCGGGGACTTCATCTTCCCTGAATGAGTAGACCTTCGGGAACCTCGGCTCCCCGACCTTTTGCTTCTGGGGCTGTTGTTACCACCTGGATTGTTGAGGCGCCCTCTGTTGCTGCTGTTGTGGCTGTTGCGGCTGTTGCGGCTGTTGCGGCTGTGCTTGCACTTTGAATACTTGATTTGCATTTACCGCATTCGCATGTGCCTTCCCTTTACCCTTGGGGGTAAAGTTTGGTTGCGGGGCATTATTTGGTATTTGCCCTCTCTCCGCCTTCTTCCTCTTGAGGAATCGCTCAGCTCACTCTCCCCGCACTTTCAGATCCTTCCAGGTCTTTGGCGGTGCCATTCCCATGGCTTCGAGGATGTCTAACGTCAGGTTGTTGTGGCAGGTTTCGAGGATGAAATCCTCGCTGACCGGATCCCTGCAATTCATTGCTTTGTTTCGGAATCTTTTCACGAAGTTTTCAACCGTCTCGCCGTTCTTTTGCTTTTCATCGAACAGCGTGCCGATTGAAACTTCTGTATCGTCATCAAAGAAGTTTGTTAGGAACATATCCTCCATGTCGTCCCAGCCGTTGATGCTTCCGGGCTTAAGACGGCGATACCAATCGAAGGCAGCTCCGCGAAGAGTGCCGACGAATGACCGCACCATGAGGGGCTCATTTCCGGAAATGATCCCTAAATGAGACTTGAAATAGATTAAGTGTTGGGTAGGGGAACCCTTCCCATCAAACGGCATAAAGTTAATCAAGTTAAACTTTGCCGGATATGGGATCGATTCCCACTCCCTTGGGTAGGGACAGGGTATACCGGATCTCTTTACCTCTTGAGCGTTCATTAATGCATTGATTTTGCTCTCCAGATCTTTCATCTTCCTATCTTCACTCGTCTCGGCCTTTGAGTGGCTTCTAGGAGAGGTGACGTGGTCTTCTTTGGCATTATCTTCTGCGGGACTACCCCCATTGTCGGTGTTGACAGGAGGGATATTGATATTATCCGCTTCCCGTTCATTCTCTTCTGGATTGCGTCGATTTGGCTCTCCTTGGTGGACCGTCAGTGCCGCAATCTGTTGGTCATGCATCTCTCTCATTCGTTGCATGGCCATATCCATCTCGAACTTGAAGCTCTCCTTCTGTTTGGCGAGGGCTTCTTCCAGTATCTTTGATACCTGTTCAGCACTGATCATGAGTGATTCGTAAGGTTGGCCTGCACTCGAAGCCGTGTCATCGGATGCCACCACCGAGCAAGAGTCCGAATCAGCCTCTGACTCTTCTTCTTCTAAGGAGAGCCCAATTGGTACCCTTTGGTAATTCTTTTGGCCGCTGGTTCCAGGCCGCAACCGTGTCATACACCGGGATATCTCGGCAAGCTGATCTATGCTGAAGTATGGTGTTGAATTTCCCCTGCCGGTCATGTTAACCGACACTCTTGGATACTCGTCTTCTCGGCGGAGCAATTTCTTCTTGTGGAAATGCCTCAGCTTGGAGAGTCTTTCGAACACCGAGATTCTTTTTGGGGGACCGTCACAATGGCATACCGACAGCACTGCTTTAATGATACTTGCACACGGGCATTGGGGCTCCATATCCTGCACACATCTTTTTCGGGACTTTTCCATACCCCCAGCTCTGTAGTACAACTCATCAGCTTTGTAGCTGGAGCAACCTACAGAATGTTGGTATGTGTTCCCCGATATAACACTCTCATCCTCAGATGAGTGTGCCTCCCTTCGGGGATGAGATGCCTTGTTTGATTTTTCAAGAGTGGCCCGTTCAATTTTACGCTTTTGTGAGCGTATAAACTGAACGGGCTCTTTTAATTCGACTCGCAATCCGATGCGGTCGGTGATAAGGGCTTTCCCTTTATCATTTTTCTTAGGGGGATTAGTTTGACCCCCAGCTTGGTTTGTAACCTGGGAACCTTTCAATGGTCCCAGTCGTTCCTTGATAGGTACTTTTCCTCGGTTCTCCGGTAAGGGACCGAGGCGACCTTTCAAAGGAGCCCTGGAACTTGAAGGGTCCCCGTTCATACCTGGCCCCGTTGAAGGTGCCGGATCTGGTTTTGAAGAAACTCGAGCAGCAACTCCACCCACTTGTGTTTGAGGCGTTGGTTTTGGCTTTGGCAACCACACCCACTTGCTTGTAGATGGGCTCTTGGCTACCTCTTCTTTCTGCATTCCCTCCGCCTTTTGTAACAGGGCTCGGGCATGCGCTAGTAAAGCACGGCGCTTCTTGATTCGCTCCTCGAGCGTGGAGCGGTTCCTCTTGACGCGGATCCACTCATTCGCTTCTGTTTTGGAGGGGAGGTTGATTAATTGCCGTTGCTCTTGTCGCTGCCTCGACTTCAAGTCTTCTGTATAGCGCACTCCATCTTTTGACTCCCTGGTCTTGGCGAGTTGTTGAGCGAGGCGTTGACGACGTCTTTGGAGCGCCCTCTTTGACGGAGCTGGAATGGTTTCATCCATTGCCTTTGCGGCGGGAGGGAGAACCGGATCTACAACCTTGACTCCGCTGAACATCACAGGGACGTTGCGCGATGCGGGCGTAGCAACAGCGACGGGATCTTGGATTGAGGAGTTGGAGATCCCGCGAGCCCTTTTGGGAGATGAAGTCTGCCCACGCCGGCTTGGAGAGGCGGATCTGGAGGAGGAGGAAGAGAGGTACTCTTCAAACTTCTGCTGGTCGAACTCGTATTCGACCTCTTCGTTCACCCGGATCTTGAAGGCCGGTTGCGTCACTCCGATCTCGGCAGCGTGATCGGCGGCTCCCACTGTGGTCGCCAGCTTGTTTTCGTCGAAAGTTGCTGTTTTCATTGATTTGAAATCTGTTACAAACAGAATGAAAACAAAGATTACAACCCTCTCGAAAATAAACGCAAGTCCCGTTTATCGGTGCTTGCTTGCGTGGGTTGTTGGCCTGTGACGGGGACGTTGATATCCGTGGACCGCCGACTCTTCAGATCCGTTCTGATAAAATCCAGCAGAGTTTCGTCTATCCACTATAGGATATGGAAACCGACAGCTCCTATCTCGGATGATCGAGATATTCGCTCTTCTTAGTATCACCGCTAAGGGGCAACACTAAGGGAAAAGAGAAGGGGTGAATGAAGAAGGAGACTCCTTGATCCGGCAGGGCTTCGCCGCTCTCTTGAAAACTCCGACTCCTCGCTCCAGCAGGGCTTCGCCGCTCTCTCCAAAACTCTAAGGCAAGAGCAATTTCAAGCCAAAAGTATTCCAAATTAGGGGCCAAGAGAATGGAGACCCAAGGGGTCTATTTATAGGCACAAGAGGAGGCCTAGGGGCTGCCCAAAAAGCGTTTCGCCGTAAAAGCATTTCGTCGTAAAAGCGTTTCGTCGTAAAAGCATTTCGTCGTAAAAGCGTTTCGCCGTGTAACAACCTTGGAGACACCCCCAAAAAGCATTTCGCCGTAAAACCGCCTCAAGACACCCTCTCAAAAAGTGTCTCGGCATAAAAAAGCCTTGAGACACCCCTGAGGTGTCTCGGCCTGGCCGAGACACCTCTTGGGTGTCTCGGCCAAGCCGAGACACCCTAGGGTGTCTCGCTTGGCCGAGACACCCTTGGGGTGTCTCGGCTTGACCGAGACACCCCTGGGGTGTCTTGGTTTTGCCAAGACACCCCTCGGGTGTTTCGACCTCGCCGGGATACCCCTGGGTGCCTCAGTCTGGTCCGAGGTGTTACCGGGTGTTCCGCCGTTGATCCGCCGTTGACTTTTCGTCCGAACTCAGATTTGGGTGATTTCGGATGCGTTGGAATTCTGACGGCGAGCTCTGTAGATCCCATTGGTTGGATTATCAGTGTGGTGATCGGGATACGGAGGGCGTTGCTCCTTTTATAGCGATTGCGGGGTTTCCGGTCAGTCCGTATCCCCGTTATTCTGAGATTCTGTCGACTCACGTAGTTCGTCGGTTCGTTTCACGCGCTTACCGACATTAATTGAGCTCTTGTGAACCGGGTAGTGATGCTCATCGTCGCTTGTTAACACTGAGCTGTTTGTGGGGACCTATCGGGAATTTTTGACGCCTACACGCCCGGAGGGTGCATCCATGAGCTGCATCGTTCAGTAAGTCTGATTGCGTGAGTGAGACCATTCCATCAATGGTTCGAAACATAGATGAGTCAGACCACTCAAGATTCGCCTTCAGAGGCGAACTAGGCCCAACAAATGAGCTGTTTGGGCGAGGCCCATTTATGCTGGCGAGGCGAACTAAGCATTTTACAGGCGAATTTTGCTTTATGGGTGAGATTTGACAATTTAAAGTGTGAGCTTGCCATCTGTTCGCAGGCGAAATTCTTTCTTCAGACGAAATTCGAAATGGCGGAAGGCGAGTTATGTGTTCGTCAGCAAAGCCTTGTGTTTTGTGCTTTCCGGCTAAGTCGCGTGGATTCATCAGGTCACATTAAATGTGATTTGACAAGGTGGCGTCACTCTTGCGCGCCTCACTCGACGACAGATCGTGGCCATATTTTTTGATCCCAGCCGTTAGATCTGGTCGTGAATTTTGGTGCGGGTTCCGGGTTTTGATTCGCTCGACCAGTTCCCTGTCTCGACGGTTGCTCTGTAACCGTTGAAAAATGAACTGTTGAGAGCGATCTGGGCCGTTGATTTCAATCGTGGCCACGTTCCTCAACTACCCACACCTCGCTCCTCAAGAGCGATCTAGGCCGTCGAATTCGATCGTGGCTTTGGCTCTCAACCGCAATCGTTTCGCCTTTAAATAGGCTTCGTCCCCTTCTTTTGGGGATTACTGTGCTCAATAATTTCCGCTCGCTCAAACTTTTTAAAGAGAAAAGCTCAGGTTTCTTTCCCAACTTTTCGATATGGCGCCAAATTCTAAGAAGTGCGTTTCGAGGAGAAAGGGCCCGAGTGGTTCTTCTAGTGATGCTGCCACTGGCACGGCTGTCGGTGTCTCTGGAGTGCATTCGGGTAAGTCCAACGACTTCGCGTCAATAAATGACGCTGAATTAAGAAGACGAGCACTGTTTGCTCGTCTTCTTTTATGGATTTTGCTATTCTTAGCAATTTTCATGATTTTGGTGAAGTTCCCCCTTTTCGGGCGGATTCGGCCTAGTTAGGCGAATCCAGTTCAGACAATCTTGTCTTTTATCAAGCGGATTCCACTTTTGTTAGGCGGGCTTAGTCTCTCTAAGCGAGATCTGTTTGAAGAAATTCGCCTGCTTGGAAGACTAAGAAGTTTTCTGATTCCAATTGCCATTTTAGTTCTCATCCTTTGACCCCATTTTGCAGCCACTTTTTTGATGAAGTTCTTCCGAAGGGTGTTGCCATCAGTCTTGTCGGTGGCTCAGGCTATGCGATGCCCTCCCGATTCCCTCTTCTTGATTCAGTACCCGTCTTTGCTGCTGACAAGCCGGAAGAGTTTAGGCTGTAAGCGAAACATAGGTTCTAACGAGTTTGGGCTGCAAGCGGAACTCAGGTGATGGCGAGTTTGGGCTGTAAGCGAAACTCAGGTAATGGCGAGTTTGGGCTACAAGTGGAACTCAGGCGCAGGTGAGTTCGTGCCACGCGTCTACCTGCGAACCCAAATGCTTTCCAGCTAGGGCGAAGTGGGCGCGTCATTCCTCATTAATTGCGAAGTGACAGAACGCTTCGCCTTCCATGATCAATTCGAATGGTCGGTTTGGAGTCCCGAGAGTCGAGGCTTTTATGGGCGTCGAACTCGAAGCGCCACTAAAGATCTGAGCTGTTCGATTTATTTGCGGAAATGAATCTTAGCCGTTGAGTTTTCAGCTATATAATGTGCTCGCCATCCCTTCGGCAGAGTTCTCGTGCTTACGAAAATTCGCCTGAAAAGACAATCGTAGAATCTTCTCTACTCTGCTCAATGGCCTCCGAGTCTGACCTTGCTGCCTCTGAGGGGGAGGGTGTCGGCTCTTCCTCTACTGTTACCAGCACTGGTGTGACGCGTCTTTGGTTACCGACTCGACCCAAGGGTCTTCTGCTCTGGCTTCTATCCTCTGTTCGGTGTTTGCCATCCTCCAGAAATTAGAGAACGCCATACGCAGGACAACTACCATCATCAGCAAAGGCGTTGGGCAGTACTATGACATGCTCCCCTTTGTGGAGGAGAGTCTGGAGGAGATCGGTTATATGGGCGGTCCTTAGCTCGCCCAGCGATGCGAGCGAGAGCTCCATCATTTGGAGGGGCTGATGTATTGTTTGGAGGGGTTGGTACATGCCGACTTAGAATCGGCGCCTCTCGCGATGAGCGTTCTGCTCGAACATGAAGACTTGACCAAGCAAATCTTGAAGCAAGAGGCCCTGCTCAGGCGTCTACATAGGCAACATCGCGTCATTTTGGCAAAGATGGATGCCTACGTGGATGCTGCCTTTCTCATGGATGCTGGATCCCTCGAGAGAGAGGTGAAGTTGAAGAGGCTTGAGCGTGAGAAGGCGCGGGTCAGTCGCAGCGTCAAGGCGGAGGCGAGGATGCTCCAACTCCTTTGTCAAAAGGAGGAAGACGGCGAGGCTGCTCTCGCCAGGCTCTAGCAACGGCAGGAGGAGAGGGCTAAAGCTAGATGCGCGATAGATCTTACAGCAGTCAAGGCCAAGATCGACGCTTTTAGCCTGCTGTAATTCTAAAGACATGATGTGTATTTCAAAACTCAGCTTGGAATGACTCTTTCTGCTTTTGTTTAATTTTGGTTTTCTATGTATAGCCTCTCTTTATTTTCTGGCGTTGATCTATACTTAGAACCTTTTGATTGATCGCTAGCGGTCACTGTGTTGGACTCGCCTTCGCCATTTGTTGCTCGCCTGAGTCGAGCTAGCTATACTGCTTTCTGCAGTGTGGTGAACCTTCGACGAGTTTGTCTTGGACTTAGTCGTTGTTCGCGGTGAAAATCGAGTCTTTCTTCATTGTTGATTCCATTGCCATCTTAGTTAACAGCTTTTCGAGTTACAAAGATCCGGTCTTTTTATAAGATCCGGTTACAATAAAAATCAAAGAAAAATAAAAAAAGATTACAACTTTCTCCTTTTGCTGAACAAATCATGAGCTCCTGTTTTTCGGCCGCTCGCTTGCGTGGGTTGTTTGCCTGCGTCGGGGTTTATCCGTTGACCACCGCGCGATCTAGATCCGGTCGGATCTACGCAATACGACGGGTATTATTTCACGAAGGAAATAATAGCCGGGGGGAATTATTTCACCAAGGAAACAATCGCCCAAATATCGGGATCAAAGACCAAGCTTTGATCCGGAGTACGCCTGCGTAGATCTGAGATCCGATTTGAGATCCGGTTCCTCTCGAACTCTTGCCTTATTTGCCGTTGACGATCGCCGAGCACCGGATCTGGATGAACAAGTCTTCAAAGTCCCAAAGCTTGAATCTTTTTTAGATCTGAGCTTCGAATCCTGCAGAGCTTTGCCTCCAAAAAATCCAACCCTTGAACAAATGAACCACCTCTCCTATTTATAGCCTCTCTTTACTATGCCCGCGCACAGGTGGCCGACACGCCTAGCCACCTTGAGGTGGCTAGGCTACCTAGCCACCTCAAGGTGGCTCGGCATTGACCGAGCCACCTTGAGGTGGCTCGGCCACTGAGCCACCTCAAGGTGGCTCGGCCTTGGTCGAGACACCTTGTGGTGGCTCGGTTTCGGCCGAGCCCCCTTAAGGCGTTGTTTTTCGTCATTTTCCGTTTTTGTATTTGTCTGTGATTCGGTTGTGTGGTTGATTGGTTCAGACTCGATTCGTTGACCTGATTTGGCAGTAAATCTGGTTCTTGATTTGGCAGTAAATCCACCTCTGAATTCGAGTCCGAAACTGATCTTGATTCGGTCGTGATTCGTCCGAGTCCGCTCTTGGTTGGATGACTCGTTGATTCCTCAACCCGTTAGCTTGATTCCGCACGCGAGTGGATTCATTCCGTTGTTTGAGTGCGGTTCGTCAGCTTCATAGCCTCGTTAATCCGCTTTGGTGTTGCGGGCTAACGGTCGTGTTTGGATACGTCGCCCGATGGTCAGTTTGTCGAACCAGCGTTGTCGAGCTGTGTTAAGGGACCTATAGGTAGTTTTATACGCCTACAGATACCCCCTCCAAAGTATTTCAGCCTCGTTCTTTTATAGAAGAGTCTGGAATACTTTGGATATGATCGTTCCATCCTTCCATTGGTTATGACAGGATGTTTGGAATGACTTCTATTCTTGATTCCTTTAGTCTTCCAGGCTATTCGGTGCTTTGTCGAATGTCTGTAAGGGTTCCGGTGCTGCATTTATTGTCTGACCGTTTGTCGGAATTTTGAACTTGAAGTCAATTCTCGATTTCCTGACTTTTTAGCTCGAGTTTGCTGTTCCAACATAGAACTGACCATCGATTGTCGGTGTTGAATCTTCATTTACAACGCGTTGTCCTGCGTTTGAGCTTCCTTGTGACGCGTTGTCCGACATCCAGGCTTCATTACAACGCGTTGTCCGGCGTTTGACACAGTTTATACTCATACGTCTGCTGGAGTATACACAGTTTAAGCTCTTAAGGAATTGGAGCGTGGCAGATACTTGAGTCACGAGACCAATTTGTAAAATTGATGCGTCAATGACTCGTATTTATAAAATTTTTGGCAAATTCTCAGCCATCAACGAGTTTGATGAGCCTTTACCAACTACCGTTTGAGTCGGGCTAGCATGCGGATTGTTTAAGTCTGTTCCGCATGTGACGTTAAGCTAAAAGAGTTAACCCTGTTAGTGCTACGATATTGAATACGTAGACTTCGTCTTTCTCATGTGAAAAGACTAAACAGCAACGTGTATGAGACGTTGACTTAGGATTTTTGGCAGATCCTCAGCCTTCAACGGATTTGACGTGCTCTTACCGATTACCATTTGAATCGGGCTTACATGCGGATTGTTTTAGTCCGTTCCGCATGTGACGTTGTGCTAAAGGAATGAACTCCCTTAGACTTTGTGCTATGATGTTGAATACATAGACTTCGCCATTGTTACGGGAATAGACTACCCGGCGACACGTGTTAGGTGTTGACTTTAGGATTTTTAGCTAACCCCCAGCCTTCAACGGATTTGATTAGCCTTTACCGACTATCGTTTGAGTCGGGCTAGCATGCGGATTGTCTAAATCCGTTCGCATGTAACGTTGTGCTCAGAGATTGAATCCTCTGAGACTTGTTGCTATGACTTTGAATACATAGACTTCGTCATTGTTATGGGAATAGGCTACCCAGCAACGTGTATTAAACGCTGACTTATCCCTACTTAGGCTTTGGGATAAAATACCCCAGAATCGAGTTCTGGTGTCTCTTTCTACAGAAAAAGACTAAACCGGCGACACGTGTTAGGCGCCGGCATATCCTTTCTTAGGATTCAGGATAAAATTCCCCATGCGTATAAGGCATGGATTTTGGTGTTATTAATAACAACCTGCCACAATGTTGAATATGCGGACGGGTGTTCTTTTTAACGGTTAAGAACTAACCGGCAGCGCGGGTTAAGCGCAGACTTATCCCTGCTTAGGTTTCGGGATAGAATACCCCAGAATCGAACTCTGGTGTCTTCTTCTTCGGAGAAAGACTAAACCAACAGCGCGTGTTAGGCGCAGACTTATCCCTGCTTAGGATTCGGGATAAACTTCCTAGGACGAATCCTAAATTGATAAATTCTTGGAAAAAGGGTTGATGTGGGAAAGGAAGAATTTTATATTCTATTCCCCGAACAAGGAAGGAAGAATTTTATATTCTATTCCTTGATTCTGGAAAGGAAGAATTTTATATTCTATTTCCAGTGCAAGAAAGAAACTAGAAGTGTGATCTCCACTCCGAGAATCCGAAAGATCTAAATAAGCTTACCTCTTATAGGATCGGTTATTTGGATGAGTTTTTCGTTTATCGAAATAAAATTTCAACTTTGGTTATAACCATGAAGAGGATTAACCAAAGAGGGGAGTTCTTTCGTTTATCGAAAAGAAACTCTGAACTGAAAGTGGACCTCTTGTTCATGGAAAGAGTCAAGAGGGCCAGAAGGACATTTTTGGTGGACTCACTGTTAATTGAAATTGATCAGTGAGGGATTTTGGTGGTGGAACAATTTTGGGTTATCCTCTAGAATATTAAGTGTGATATTCTTCGAGGAACTTCCCGATAAATGGGTTATCCTGAATGTACTAGGGATAGTACTTTTTCAGGAACTTCCTATTTATTGGCATTAATTGCCTGACGCCCTCTAGAGAAACGAGGTGATATGCACTGTTTGAGTAGACTGTGTCTATCACAAACGGTCCTTCCCATTTGGGTTCAAATTTACCCTTTTTCTTGGAATTGAGGATTATCGGTCGGCGAGCAGCGAGGACCAGATCTCCTTCCTTGAAGCTTCTCTGTCGGACTCTTTTGTTAAAAGCCCTAGATATTCTGGCTTGATAAAACTCAATGTGTTGTTGAGCTTCCAAGCACCTTTCATCTAACATTTCGAGTTCTTTGAGACGTTTCTGGTGTTGCTCTTCAGTCGTCATCTCTGTTGCGAGAGCGATCCGAAGGGATGGGATTTGGATTTCCAAAGGCAGCACAGCTTCACATCCGTATACCAATGAATACGGGGTGGCTCCCGTAGGTGTGCGTACGGTGGTGCGATAAGCCCAGAGTGCTTCACCGAGTTTATCGTCCCAGTCTCGTTTATTGGTTTTCACGAGTTTTGATAGGATCTTAATGATCGTCTTGTTGAAAGCCTCAGCTAATCCGTTCGCAGCGGGATAGTAAGCTGTCGACGAAACATCTTGAATCTTGAATTTGTCGCAGAACCTGACAAAAGCGTTGCTTATGAATTGCGGACCGTTGTCATGAATGATCCGTCTCGGCACGCCGTGTCGGTATATGACATGATGCTTGATGAAATTGATGACGTTGTTCGTCTTCACTTCCTTAAGAGGAATCGCTTCAGCCCACTTTGAAAAGTAATCCGTGATTGCGAGAATAAATCGATCACCCTTGACTGAAGGGGGAAATATAGGACCGACAATGTCCATACCCCATGTCTCGAATGGCCAAGACGTGGTTGACGTATGTAAACGCTCCGGTGGTTGGTGCATATAATTTGCATGCACTTGACGGGCGTGACATCCTCGTGCATATTCGATTGCGTCACGGACCATTGTTGGCTAAAAATATCCCATTCTTCTGATTCGATCGTACAGTTTGGGACAAGGCTGATGCGCACCGCATTCTCCTTCGTGTGCTTCCTTAAGAACTTCTTCTGCTTCTTTGTTCGAAAGGCATCGGAGGAGCAAATCATTATATCCTCGACGGTATAATGTACGGGTCTCGGCATTATAGAAGAACCTTGGTGCTCTTCGGCGGATGGATTCCCTTTCTTTTACATCCTCTGGCAGAATACCATATTGGACGTAGTCAGTGATGGGAAAACGCCAATCTCGGGACTCAAACCTGATTTGAGTTGAGTTCACCTCCTTGGCGTTTACGTTTCTGTCACCTTCTTCCTCTTCGATATCCATATTGTATATGGGTATACAGAGTTGATGTGATCTTACTGTGACTAGCAGTTCAGTTTCGGGCGGCTGCGCGAGTGATACTGCTAGTGCCGCCAGTGCATCCGCATATGCGTTCTGGAGACAAGGGATGTATTCAATAAAGAATTCCTCGAAAGAATCTGCCATTCTGACGGCCTCCTGGTGGTATGGGATCAGGTCTTGGTTCCTGACTTCATACTCTCCACGGACTTGGTTAACTATTAATTGAGAATCCCCAAAAGCTTCGAGATATTCGACCCCCAGCTCCTTGGCGAAACTGAGTCCAATGAGGAGCGCGTTGTACTCGGCTACGTTATTGGAACATGGATCTGTCAGTGAATAAGCCCGAGGCATCACATGCTTCCCCGGGGAAACTAAGACAACTCTAACTCCGGAAGTGACTTTAGAACATCCGGGGGTTACTGCCTTATTAACTGCTCTCGAAGCACCATCAAAGTATAATTGCCATACTTGTTGATGTGACGTGATGTTAACCTCGTGGGTTTCATCCGGCAAGTCATCATATACTTCTGTCGTATCTGTTGTCGGGCTTACCGCCAAAAGATCACAAATCGCTTGTCCTTTGACCGACTTCTGCTGTTTGAAGTGTAAGTCATACTAGGACAAGAGAAGGGCCCATTTTGCTAACCGCCAATTCATCGAACCCGGTTGCGTCATAAAAACCCGTACCGGATTAACGTTAGAGATAACGTAAATCGTTTGTCGGACCAAGTAATGCCACATCTTTTGTACTACAAATACCAATGCGAGGCATTCTTTCTCAATCATCGGATATCGGGACTCAGCGCCTACCAACGTCTGACTTAGGTAATAAACTGCCTGTTCGTGACCATTATCATCGTCTTGTGCTAATAAAGCACTTATCGAATGGTTCATCGCCTTGATGTATATCAAGAACGGTTTACCTGATTTTGGTGCGACAAGAACACGAGTGTTCATCAAATATGTCTTGATATCTTCGAGTGCTTTTTGGCAGGCGTCGTCCCAAATAAACGACACACCTTTCTTGTTTAGTTTAGAGAACAGTTGGCACTTCCCAGAGAGATTTGAGATGAACCGCCGGATGTAAGCTAAACGCCCTTGCAATCCTCTGAGTTCCCTTAGATTCCTCGGGGGCTGCAATTCATGTATCGCCTTCACCTTGTCAGGATCAATATGTATGCCTTTAGTGGTGACGACAAATCCCAAGAATTTTTCGCTGGACATTCCAAGGAAGGATTTGGTGGGGTTCATCTTTAATTTATGACTCCGCATGAGATCGAACATCGTCTTCAAGTCCTTGATGTGATCTTCTTTGTTGCGGCTTTTTACAACCAAATCATCAACGTAGCACTCGACCGTTTTCCTGAGGTGCTTCTAGAAAATCTTTGTCATCGCTCGTTGGTATGTGGCGCCTGCATTCTTTAGACCGAAAGGCATCACTGTATAGCAGAAGACACCGAGGGGCGTTCTGAACGCTGTATGCTTCTCATCATCCGGGTACATCTTGATTTGGTTATACCCCGAAAAGTCATCCATGAAGGACATCCTCTCAAATCCGCACGTATTGTCGATGATGACGTCCGTGATTGGGAGGGGAAAGTCGTCTTTCGGACATGCCGCATTCAGGTCCCTGAAGTCGATGCATATCCTGATCTTACCATTTTTCTTCATGACTGGGACAATATTAGCTAGCCAGTCTGGATGTTGCTCCTCTCGGATAAATCCTGAGTCGATCAACTTCTTAACCTCTGCCTCAATGGCTTCCATAATCTACGGACGAAACTGTCTCTGCTGTTGTTTGACAGGTTTGGCATCCGACTTGATATCGAGGCGGTGCACCGCCACATTGGGGTCGAGCCCTGGCATGTCCTCATAGTTCCAAGCAAAGACATCGATATATTCCCTGATGAGAGCAATTAATTCCTCCTTCTCATCTGGGGGAAGACTATCGCTGATGAATATGGGTTTTGGGTTGGCTTCATCGCCCATATTAATTTAGACTATTTTATCCTCGGTGGGGGTTTCCCTCTGTTCAAACCTATCGCCGTACTGCATGTTTAGGTGATGAACCCATGGGTCTTCCCACGTTGGTATTTGATCGTCGTCCTCCATTGTGGATGGATCAGCTGTAGCCATGTTCACCATTAAGGCTTTGAATGCTTCCCCCAGACTTGTATCGGAATCCCATTCTGAGGAATCTAACGAGTGCCCCTCTTTAGCCTTGTTAGCAATTTGATCAATAATTTGCCAACCACATTCATCATTAGATGAGGAAATGTAGCCTAAGCCTCTTTTGTGACGATAATAATCATCCGGTTTCCCTTTTGGTACATATGCCGCTTTGACTAGGATACGGGAACCTCGATCGAAGTATAAACCTTCTCCGAGTGTAAAATCATATCCCTGTTTTTCCATGAGTTTGCGCGCTTCTGGACTATACTTAGATAAATGCAGACCAGATTTGTCATCATCTTCATCTTCTCTTAGGAAATGATCTGGCAATGGAAAATTCTCTCATTTACCGTAAATCACTTCTTTTTGGCCTCCTATTTTGGAAGGAACAACCAGGGTTGTTCCGAAAGAATGTTGGAGGTGTTTCTTCATTACATAAGATGATCGGAGCGGCGTATATAACTCAAGCTTATCGTCTAATCCTTTTATCGCATCATCAAGAGACAAGGAGTACTCTAAATCATCTTTTATTTCAATGTTGGCAAGTTGCCAGTTACAACTGCCATCTGACGATTGTTCATCGTCAAGATTGATTACAAAGGGTACAATGTCATTTAAAACAAAACCACCATTGTAATCGAATCCGGCTTCGGAATCAGCTTCTTCTCCGCTGTCCGTGTCCTGGACCGATGGTTCCGTATCGGATTCGTTACCATAAAGGAGAGAATCAGTGAAATAATTCTCAAACCCTTTAAATGGTTGCTTATCCGTGACCACCGTCCTGACCCTTCCATCAGTGTCGACATATTTCAGACACTGATGTAGGGTGGAGGGAACTATAACATTACTATGGATCCAAGGCCGACCCAGTAGTAAGTTATATGATATCTCAGCATCAATCACGTAACACGTGACCTCCGTCTTCAGATCACCCATTTGGCACTTTATCCGGATCTTTCCCAAAGGCCTTGACCCGCTGGTGTTGAATCCGTAAATGATCGTGCCTGTAGACGCCAATTTGCTGACTGGAATGCCAAGGCTATGCATAAGGCGAAGCGGCATAATGCTCACAGCGGAACCCAGATCCACTTGGATTCGGTTGACTTCGCTGGAGCCAATGTACCCGACGAAGTATAAGGGCCGATCATGACTCGAATTCTTCGTTTGCATATCCTCTTTTGTGAAGGTGATAGAGGGAAGGTTCTTGGCAGCTACATTGCATTGTTGAACTGACGGTTCTGGCTCTTCAGGTGCCGGCTTGATCCGAGTGAGGAATGCTTCTGAATCGGCCAAGGCTTCTCGTAGGGCTTCCCTGGTTTCCTTAGATAGCCGCAGCAACTCATACAGCGTTATCCGCGCCGGAATATTGGCTAATTGAACCATGATATTGAAAACCCGCGGAGTTTTCGAGCTCTCCGATTTATCCCTTCCAATCGAACGATTGAAATGAGACTGCTTCGGATTCTGCACCTCTTGGGGTCTCTTTTCATTCTGCTGATCCGTCGGCTATCGTCGAGCATCTTCAGCCAGCTTAGGGGCTGCAATCACCCCCAGCTCTGTTAGAGTCTTGGTTGGTCCCTGTTTAGTCACCCCCTACTCAGCTAGCTGATCACTGGGTGACGGATAGTTGAAGTGGTACTCGTTTCTGCTTCTAGTGGCAAACACTTCTTGTTCTTCTTCAGAGAGCGGGAAGGTAGGAGCTTCATCGCCATCCTCTTCGAAGATTGCGGAAGTAGCGTTTCAGGCCTTGCCTTTACCCTTTCTTTTCAAGGACGTCGCCCACTGTTCATCTCCAATGAGATCCGGATGAACCCAGAGAATTTCGCCGTTCGGGGCTGTGTGTGGCACAAGTCCCTTTGGGCGCTGTCCATGTGGGTCATCATTCATCATCTTCATCCCCACTTTGGTGACGCGTTTCGGCTCGAACCATGTCGTGGGCACCGATCCAAAGCTGATTGACACTGCGTTTGCTCCTACATTCATGGCAGGCTTCGGGGTTATGACGCCCACGTCAATTAGTGCCTGGATCTTGTCCTTGAGGTGGTAGCATGACCTCGTAGGGTGATGGACCGCTCTATGGTACGCGTAGTACTTTGGATCCGTCACTTTGGTGGCCCCTTCTTGATCTACGATCACCGGCAGCTGGATTTTATTGTTCTCCAACAAGTATTTGAAGATGCCGGGAACTTCATCATCCTTGAAGGAGTAGACTTTGGGAAACCTTGGTTCCGAAGATTTCTGCTTCTGAGGTCGTTGTTGCCGCTGCTGCTGTTGCTGAGGTTGCAATTGAAAGGTTTGGTTAGCATCAACTGCATTGGCATGTGCCTTAGCTTTCCCCCTTTGGTTAAAATTCTGCGCTGGAGCATTCGCCGCTTGTTGGCCTCTCTCCGCCTTCTTTCTCCTGAGGAAACGCTCAGTTTGCTCCCCTCGAACCTTCAGATCCTTCCACGTTTTGGATGGTGCTGTCCCTATTGCTTCCAACACGTCCAAGGAAAGATTATTGTGGCAGGTCTGGAGGATGAACTCCTCAGTGATCGGGTCTCGGTAATTCATCGCCTTGTTCCGGAACCTTTTGACGAAGGTGTCGACTAACTCCCCGTCCTTCTGCTTCTCATCGAGCAACGATCCGATAGATATCTCAGTGTCGTCGTCGAAGAAATTTGTGAGGAACTTAGTTTCCATGTCGTCCCAGCTGTTTATGCTACCTGGTTTGAGGCGGCGATACCAATCGAAGGCGGCTCCACGAAGAGTGCCAACGAATGACCGCACCATCAGAGGCTCATTGCCGGAGATTACCCCCAGGTGTGATTTAAAATAAATCACATGCTGAGTTGGTGAACCCATCCCATTAAACGGCGTGAAGTTAATTAGACTGAACTTCGCCGGATATGGGATTGATTCCCACTCTCTTGGGTATGGACAAGGAATGCTCGTCTTTTTCGTCTCTTGAGCGGAAATCAATGTATTGATTTTCCTCTCGAGGTTTTTAATTTTCAGGTTTCACCTGTGTCTTCGCTAGCATTCTCGTTACCACCCCCTGCATTGACGGGATGCTCATTGACATTGCGAGTTTCCTCCGCATCCGCATTCTCAACTTCCTGAACAACCTGATTACGGCGGCTTGGTTCGCCTTGCTGGTTCGTCAGTGCCTGGATTTGTTGCTCATGCATTTATCTCATACTCTGCATGGCCATTTGCATTTTAAACCTGAAGCTTTCCTGTTGTTTGGCCATGGCCTCTTCGAGCATCTTGGCCACTTGTTCCGCGCTTATCATGAACGACTCGCGGGGTTGTCCTTCACTGGACACGGTGTTGTCAGATGCAATTGCCGAGCCGGCATCTGATTCTTCATCTCCTGAAGGTACTCTCCTCCGAACCCTACCATACGTTGCACGAATAATAGCTCCGGACTACAGACGAGTTACACTTCGGGGCAACTCTGGAATCTCTTCTGGATTGTCCTGAGCCGATGTTCCCTTGCTGGTCATATTAGCGGTGACCCTTGGAAATTCTCCATCACCGACCACCGTTCTTCTTTGCCGGAAACGCCTATGCCTTGGTTTTGGTGTTTCTGTACTGAGCCTTTCGAACACAGAAACTCTCTCGGGGACTGCCTTGATGCAGTTGAACTCAGACAGTACCGCCCGAATGAGCTTTGAACAGGGGCACTGAGTTTCCAGCCTTCGAGGACTCCTCTTTCTGGCTTTGCTCGTACCCCCGGCACGATAGTACAGCTCGTCCGTTTGAAAGTCGGAGCAACCTATCGTGTGTTGGCATGATTTCCCAGGTATAACGTCATCGTCATCGGACGATAACGTTTCCTTCTGAGGATGAATTGCCTTCTTTGGGCTTTCAAGAGTCACGCGCCTCGAAACGCGCCTTTGTGGGCGTGAATTCTCAACGGGCTCCTGAACCTCAATGCGCAAAGTAGTGCGCTTGGGTGCCATGATTTCTTTGTCATGTTGAGGGTTGCGGCGACCCCTAGCGTGTTGAATCGTTCGGGATTTTTTCATTGGCCCCAAACGTTCCTGAACTGGAGCTTTGCCTCGTTCATTGGGAAGTGGACCGAGGCGCTCCAAAACCGACTTTCTTTTCTGGGATGATCCTGCGGGATCTCCCGGAGTAATTGTGGAAATCATCGGTGGTTTGGATTGCTTCGCCGGAAGTTGCACTTTCGACGGCTGTAGTTGTTGCTCCTTGGTCTGAACCGCCGCTTCAGACTTCGGTCTCCAAACTTTGCGGGTTAATGGCGGCTTCTTAGCCACCTCTTTCTGCAGCTTTCTACGGGCTTCTTCGGCTTGAGCCCGTGCCTGCACTGATAGTGCGTGGCGTTTGCGAATAGGCTCCTCGAGCGTTGAACGGTTCCGTTTGACACGGACCCATTCCATTGTTGGCGGCTTGGAAGAAGCGCCACTCATCTGTTGTTGAGGCTGTTTGCCTCTCTTGTTCTTCAGATCCGCATTGTAGCGGATCCCGTCAACGGACTCCATGGCCTTTGCGAATTATTTCGCAAGGCGTTAACGTTGCCTTTGGCGGGCTCTCTTCGAGAGAGTCACCACGCCCTCCGCGGCAGAAGGGTTGGCCAGAGCAGATCTGACCTGGTTGGGATTTGGAGGAACTTCACCCGACGCAACTTTGGCGTCAATCGGGGTGAGGTCGTCGTTGGTAGGTTCAACTTCTTCGTACCAACGAACTTTTCTCCTGGAGGAGAGTTTCTTGGACTTATGGGGGGAGGTTGATCCGGACGAGGACGACAGGTACTCCTCGAACTTCTGTTGGTCGAACTCGTATTCGACCTCCTCCACGACCGGGATCGAGATCCGCGGCTGTGACGCTCCGATCTCGGCAGTGAGATCGGCGGCTCCCACTGTGGTCGCCAGATTGTTCGCGGTGAAAATCGAGTCTTTCTTCATTGTTGATTCCATTGCCATCTTAGTTAACAGCTTTTCGAGTTACAAAGATCTGATCTTTTTATAAGATCCGGTTACAATGAAAATCAAAGAAAAATAAAAATAGATTACAACTTTCTCCTTTTGCCGAACAAATCACGAGCTCCTGTTTTTCGGTCGATCGCTTGTGTGGGTTGTTTGCCTACGCCGGGGTTTATCAGTTGAGCACCGCGCGATCTAGATCCGGTCGGATCTACGCAATACGACGGGTATTATTTCATGAAGGAAATAATAGCCAGGGGGATTATTTCACCAAGGAAACAATCGCCCAAATCTCGGGATCAAAGACCAAGCTTTGATCCGGAGTATGCCTGCGTAGATCTGAGATCCGATTTGAGATCCGGTTCCTCTCGAACTCTTGCCTTATTTGGCGTTGACGATCGCCGAGCACCGGATCTGGATGAACAAGTCTTCAAAGTCCTAAAGCTTGAATCTTTTTTAGATCTGAGCTTCGAATCCTGCAGAGCTTCGCCTCCAAAAAATCCAACCCTTGAACAAATGAACCACATCTCCTATTTATAGCCTCTCTTTACTGTGCCCGCGCACAGGTGGCCGACACGCCTAGCCACCTTGAGGTGGCTAGGCTGCCTAGCCACCTCAAGGTGGCTCGGCTTTAGCCGAGCCACCTTGAGGTGGCTCGGCCAAGGGTGGCTCGGCCTTGGCCGAGCCACCTTGAGGTGGCTCGGTTTCGGCCGAGCCCCCTTAAGGCGTTATTTTCCGTCGTTTTTTGTTTTTGTATATGTCCGTGATTCGGTTGTGTGGTTGATTGGTTCAGACTCGATTCGTTGACCTGATTTGGCAGTAAATCTGGTTCTTGATTTTGTAGTAAATCCACCTCTGAATTCGAGTCCGAAACTGATCTTGATTCGGTCGTGATTCGTCCGAGTCCGCTCTTGGTTGGATGACTCGTTGATTCCTCAACCCGTTAGCTTGATTCTGCACGCGAGTAGATTCATTCTGTTGTTTGAGTGCGGTTCGTCAGCTTCGTAGCCTCGTTAATCCGCTTTGGTGTTGCGGGCTAACGGTCGTGTTTGGATACATCGCCCGATGGTCGGTTTGTTGAACCAGCGTCGTCGAGCTGTGTTAAGGGACCTATAGGCAGTTTTATATGCCTACAATCGTTAGGACCCTCTTCTACTTTTGGCTACTCATAGCATGGGGTCGGCTGAAACCCGACTCTCGTGTTGTAGTTCAGGCGAACCTGAGAGGGTAACACTTAGCTTGAAACAAAGAGTGGTTGCTTGTGTAGGCGATCAGCTTAAGACCCCAATAATGACTTGCCTTTTGGCGAGTTGCTGTTTGAGGGGGCGGTTGGGGCATGTCGCCTGATAAGCCGCCTTTGGTAATTATCGTCACACTCGGGGGTGATGACGTGAATGATAATCGAATTATTCAGGGATGTAGGAATGTGACGATTGATTGCTGTAGGAGCCGTCGCATGGTAGGCTGCTACCCATCGGTTATTCTAAGAGAATATCAGGATAGCCAGAATAAGTCAGGTAGTTCAGGGACATAGGAGGGTGACTATTGACCGAAGTATCAACACATCGCATGGTAGGTCACTACTTAGGCCGTGTTACTCGTAGGAATAACGAGGCCAGCCATTAGAGGTAATTATTAACATGATAGAACTTTGTTACGATCAGAGAAACTATGGGGACTTATCATCCCATTAGAGGGGATTGATAAGTTAATTTTATCAGAGGTGAGGGTTAACATGACATGATTGTTTGCCACGATGTGAGTGACTTTGGGGACTCACCATCCTATTGGAGAGGATTGGTAAGTTGAAATTTAGGGGGGGGGGACCATCAGAGGTGAAGATTAACTTGATAGTTTATTTTGGTCCTAACTGTAGGAAGGTTGGACCAAGTGGCGATCTAGGTTACACTTGTATAGGGTTACCTGTCGGAGTATATGAAGTGAGAATAGTTTAGCCTCGTGTACCAGTTGGAGGGAGTGAGGACCAGTTTAGACTCATGCACTCATGGGAGTTTGGAGGGGCACTAAGGATAGTACTTCTTCAAGAACTTGCCGTTGATAGGTATCATGATCTTATCGTCATTCGGTTTGACGAGACAATACGCTCCATTCGAATAAACTGTCTCTACTACGAACAGTCCTTTCTATTTGGGCTGAAATTTGCCCTTGTAGGCGTATAAAATTGCCTATAGGTCCCTTAGCACAGCTCGGCATGATAATTTGACAAATCAACGGATATTCGAGTGACGAGGCAACGAGGTCAACGAATTGCACGTAAATAACGGAATGCGTTCGCGTATGGAACCAATCCAACGGTTCGGAAAGTCAACGAGTCATCTAACAACAAAATGGATTTGAACTCAAACACCGAGGCGGATTTACTACCAAATGAAGACCCGGACTGTCAAATCAAAGTCCAGACAAGTCAAATGCAAAACCGGAAGACGAGAAACGACAGAAAACACCCCAAGGGGGCTCGGCAAAAACCGAACCACCTCGGGGTGGCTCGGCCAAAGCCGAGCCACCTCAGGGTGGCTCGGCCCAGTGCCGAGCCACCCTGAGGTGGCCGCCCAGATCTGTGCCAAATGCACAGATCTGGTTCCCTATAAATAGGGGGTGTGAGGCATGACTTTTGGAAGAACTTTTGGAGAGCCGAAACTCTGCCGGATTGAGACCTCGTGCTTGAGTTTTTGAAGGCTTGAAGACTTGGACATTCGGATCTGATTCTTGGCGAGCACCCGCATCACAAAAGGTAGGAGTTCGAGAGGATCGAGATCTCAGATCTACGTTGCTACACTCCGGATCAAAGCTTGGTCTTTGATCCCGAGATTTGAGCGGTTGTTTCCTTGGTGAAACAATCCCTCCGGCTATTATTTCCTTGGTGAAATAATACCCGTAATATTGCGTAGATCTGCTTGGATCCAGATCGTGCGGTGGTCAACGGATTAACCATCGGCGCAGGCAAGCAACCCACGCAAGCGAGTGACCGGACAACAGGAGCTCGTGATTTGTTCGATAAAAGAGAAAAGTTGTAATTTTTATTTCTTTTTTTGATTGATTTTCATTGTAACCGGATCTTATAAAAAGACCGGATCTTTCTATAACGCAAAAAGTTGTTATTGAAGAGTGCAATAGAATCGTCAATGAAGAAAGCATCAATTTTTCCCGCGGACAATCTGGCGACCACAGTGGGAGCCACCGATCTCGCTGCCGAGATCGGAGCATCGCAGCCGTGGATCTCGATCCCGGTCGTGGAGGAGGTCGAGTATGAGTTCGACCAGCAAAAGTACGAGGAGTACGTGTCCTCGTCTGGATCTACCTCCCCCCGTAAGTCCAAGAAATCCCAGAAGTTCTTCTCCAGGAGAAAAGTCCGTTGGTACGAAGAAGTTGAAGCCACCAACGACAACCTCACCCCGATCGACGCCGAAGTTGTGTCGGGTGAAGTCCCACCGGCCTCCAAGCAGGTCAAATCTGCCATTGAAGGCGTGGTGACTCTCTCCAAGAGAGCTCGCCAGAGGCAGCGTCAACGCCTTGCGAAGCAATTCGCAAAGGCCATGGAATCTGTTGACGGGGTCCGCTACCATGCGGATCTGAAGAGCAAACGAGGCAAACAGCCTTAACAACAAATGAAGGGTGGTTCCTCCAAGCCATCAACTATGGAGTGGGTCCGTGTCAAACGGAACCGTTCGACGCTGGAGGAGCGTATCCGCAAACGCCACGCATTATCGGCGCAAGCACGGGCCAAAGCTGAAGAAGCCCGTCGGAAGCTGCAGAAGGAGGTGGCTAAGGAGCCGCCATCAACACGTAAGGTTTGGAAGCCTAAGTCTGAAGCGGCGGTTCAGACCAAGGTGCAACAACAGCAATCGTCAAAAGTACAACTTCCGGCGAGTAAATCCAAACTGCCGATCACTTCCACAACTGCTCCGGGAGATCCCGCAGGATCGTCCCAGAAGAGAAAGTCGGTTTTGGAGCGCCTCGGTCCACTTCCCAAGGAACAAGGCAAAGCACCAGTCCAAGAACGGTTGGGGCCAATGAAGAAGTCCCAAACAATACAACATGCTGGGGGTCGCCGCAACCCTCAATATTTGGAGAAAATCGTGGCACCCAAGCGCACGACTTTGCGCATCGAAGTGCAGGAGCCCGCTGAAGATTCACGCCCACAAAGGCGCGTTTCGAGGCGTGTGACTCTGGAAGGCCCAAAGAAGGCAATTCATTCTCAGAAGGAAACGTTGTCGTCTGATGACGATGACGTTATACCTGGGAGATCATGCCAACACACGATAGGTTGCTCAGACCTTCAAGCGGACGAGCTGTACTATCGTGCCGGAGGTACGAGTAAATCCAGAAAGAGGAGCCCTCGAAGGTTCGAAACTCAGTGTCCTTGCTCAAAGCTCATTCGGGCGGTACTGTCTGAGTGCAACTGTGCCAAGGCAGTCCCTGAAAGAGTTTCTATATTCGAAAGACTCAGCACTGGAACGCCAAAACCAAGGCATAGGCATTTCCAATGAAGAAGAACGATGGTCGAAGACGGTGAACATTCAAGGGTCACCGCCAATATGACCAGCAAGGGAGCATCGGCTCAGGACAACCCCAAGGCGATTCCAGAAATACCCCGACGAGTAACTCGTCTACAATCCGGGGCTATCATTCCCACGACGTATGGTAGGGTTCGGACCAGAGTGCCTTCGGGAGACAAAGAATCGGATGCCGGCTCAGCAGTTGCGTCTGACAATACTGTATCCAGTGAAGGGCAACCCCGCGAATCATTCATGATAAGCGCGGAGCAAGTGGCCAAGATGCTCGAAGAGGCCATGGCCAAACAACAGGAAAATTTTAGGTTCGAAATGCAGATGGCCATGCAGAGCATGAGAGAGATGCATGATCAACAGATCCAAGCACTGACGAACCAGCAAGGCGAACCAAACCGCCGTAATCCAGTTGTTTAGGAAGTGGAGAATGTGAATGCGGATGAAGCCCGCAATGTCAATGATCCTCCCATTAATACAGGGGGTGGCAATGAGGATGCTAGTCACAACACCACGCTTCCACCTCCGAATCGTACTGATGAAAACTCGGGTGAAAGCTTGAAAATTAAGAACCTCGAGAGCAAAATCAATACATTGATTTCCGTTCAAGAGACGAAAAAGACAGGCATTCCTTGACCATACCCAAGAGAGTGGGAATCAATCCCATATCCGGCGAAGTTCAGTCTAATTAACTTCACGCCATTTAATGGGATGGGTTCACCCACTCAGCATTTGATTTATTTCAAATCGTACTTGGGGATAATCTCTGGTAATGAGCCTCTGATGGTGCGGTCATTCGTTGGCACTCTTCGCGGAGCCGCCTTCGATTGGTATCGCCGCCTCAAGCCAGGTAGCATTAACAGCTGGGACGACATGGAGACTAAGTTCCTCACGAATTTCTTCAACGACGACACTGAGATCTCTATCGGATCGTTGCTCGATGAGAAACAGAAGGATGGGGAGTTAGTTGACACCTTCGTCAAGAGGTTCCGGAACAAAGCGATGAATTGCCGGGACCCGATCACTGAGGAATTCATCCTCCAGACCTGCCATAACAACCTTTCGCTGGACATGTTGGAGGCAATGGGCACAGCACCATCCAAGACATGGAAGGATCTGAAGGTTCGAGGGGAGCAAGCTGAGCGATTCCTCAAAAGAAAGAAGGCGGAGAGAGGCCAACCGGCAACAAATCCTCCGAAGCAGAACTTCAACTCGAAAGGAAAAGGTAAAGCTCATGCTAATGCCGTTGATGCTAACCAAACATTTCAATTACAACCTCAGCAACAGCAACAACAGCAGCAACGAGCGCCACAACAGTCGCAGCCGCATTGGCAGCAACGGTCTCAGAAGCAAAAATCTTCAGAGCCGAAGTTTCCCAAAGTCTACTCCTTCAAGGATGATGAAGTTCTCGGCATCTTTAAGTACTTGTTGGAGAACAAAAAAATCCAGCTGCCGGCGATCGTAGATCAGGAGGGAGCCAGCAAAGTGACGGATCCGAAGTACTGCGCATACTACAGAACGGTCCATCATCCTACGAGGTCATGCTACCATCTCAAGGACAAGATCCAGGTGTTAATCGACGTAGGGGTCATAACCCCGAAACCGGCCAAGAATGTGGGAGCAAACGCGGTGTTAATCAGTTTTGGATCAGTGCCTACAACTTGGTTCGAGCCAAAGCGCGTCACCAAAGTCGGGATGAAGACAGTGAATGATGACCCGCACGGACAGCGCCAAAAGGGACTTGTGCCACACACAGTCCCAAACGACAAAATTCTCTGGGTTCACCCCGACCTGATCGAAGATGAACAATGGGTCGGATCGTCATCCAAGAAGAAATCAAAAGGGAAAGGAAAGTCTTGCTTTGGAGTCTCTGCTATCCTAGGAGAAGATGACGAAAGAATCCCCACTTTCCCGCTTTCCGACGAAGAACAGGAAGTCTTCGCGACCCGGAGTGGAAATGAGTATCACTTCAAATATCCATCTCCTGGTGATCAATTAGCTGAGCAGGGGGTGACAAAATGTGGACCAGCCAAAACTCTTACAGAGCTGGGGGTGATTACGGTTCCTAAACCGGTTGAGGAGGCTCGACGACAGCCGGCAGATAAACAAAAAGAAAAGAGGCCCGAGGAGGTTCAAAATCCGAAGCAGTCTCGTTTCAGTCGTCCGATTGGAAAGGATAAACCGGAGAGTTCGAAAACTCCGCGCGTCTTCGACATCATGGCTCAGCTAGCTAATATCCCAGCGCGGATAACACTATGTGAGTTGCTGCGGTTGTCTAAGGAGACTAGAGAAGCCTTGCAAGAAGCCTTAGCCGATTCAGAAGTGTTTCTCACTCGGATTAAGCCGGCGCTTGAAGAACTAGAACTGTTAGTTCAACAGTGCAATGTGGCAGCTAAGAACATTCCCTGCATCACCTTCACCAAAGAGGACATGCAGACGAAGAATTCAAACCATGATCGACCCCTGTACTTTGTCGGGTACGTTGGCTCCAGCGAAGTCAACCGGATCCAAGTGGATCCGGGTTCCGCTGTGAGTATTATGCCACTTCGCTTAATGCATAGCCTTGGTATTCCAGTCAGCAAATTAGCGTCTACAGGCACGGTAATTTACGGATTCAACACCAGCGGGTCAAGTCCTTTGAGAAAAATCCGAATAAAGTGCCAAATGGGCGATTTGAAGACGGAGGTCACGTGCTACGTGATTGATGCTGAGACATCCTATAACTTACTATTGGGTCGGCCTTAGATCCATAGTAATGTTATAGTTCCCTCCACTCTACATCAGTGTTTGAAATATGTCGACACTGATGGAAGGGTTAGGACGGTGGTCACGGATAAGCAACCATTCAAAGGGTATGAGAATTACTTCACAGATTCTCTCCTTTATGGTAATGAATCCGATACGGAACCATCGATCCAGGGCACGAACAGCGGAGAAAAAGCTGATTCCGAGGCCGGATTCGATTACAATGGTGGTTTTGTTTTAAATGACATTGTACCCTTTGTAATCAATCTTGACGATGAACAATCGTCAGATGGCGGTTGTAACTGGCAACTTGCCATATTAAAATAAATCATGATTTAGAGTACTCCTTGTCTCTTGATGATGCGATAAAGGGATTAGACGATAATCCTGATTTATGTATGCCGCTCCGATCATCTTATGTAACGAAGAAACGCCTCCAGCATTCTTTCGGAACAACCCAGATTGTTCCTGCCAAAAGAGGGGGACAAAAAGAAGTGATTTACGGTAAAGGAGAAAATCTTCCGTTGCCAGATCATTTCCTAAGAGAAGACGAAGATGATGACAAATCTGGTCTACACTTATCTAAGTATAGTCCAGAAGCGCGCACACTTATGGAAAAATAAGGGTACGACTTCACACTCGGAGAAGGTTTATACTTCGATCGAGGTTCTCGTATCCCAGTCAAAGCGGCATATGTACCAAAGGGGAAACCAGATGATTATTACCGTCACAAGAGAGGCTTAGGCTATGTTTCATCGTCTGATGATGAATGTGGTTGGCAAATCATCGATCAAATTGCTAACAAAGCTAAAGATAGGTACTTGCCAGATTCTTCAGCTGAGGATTCCGACACAAATTTGGGAGAAATGTTCAAGACCTTAATGTCGAACATGACTACAGCTGATCCATCTATGTTGGAGGACGACGATCAAATGCCAACGTGGGAGGACCCATGGGTTCATCACCTAAACATGCAATATGGTGATAGGTTCGAACAGAGAGAACCACCCACCGAAGATGAAGTAGTCCAAATTAATATGGGCGATGAGGCCAATCCAAAGCCCATATTCATCAGCGGTAGTCTTCCCCCAGATGAGAAGGAGGAATTAATTACCCTTATCAGGGAATATATCGACGTCTTCGTTTGGAACTATGAAGACATGCCAGGGCTCGACCCCAATGTGGCAATGCACCGCCTCGACATCAAGCCGGATGCCAAACCTGTCAAACAACAGTAAAGACGGTTTCGTCCGCAGATTATGGAAGCCATCGAGGCAGAGGTTAAGAAGTTGATCGACTCAGGATTCATCCGAGAGGAACAACATCCGGACTGGTTAGCCAACATCGTTCCCGTCATGAAGAAAAATGGCAAAATCAGGATTTGCATCGACTTCAGGAACCTGAATGAAGCATGTCCAAAAGACGATTTCCCTCTCCCAATCACGGATGTCATTATCAACAATACATGCGGATTCGAGAGAATGTCCTTCATGGACAGCTTTTCGGGGTATAATCAAATTAAGATGCACCCGGATGACGAGAAACATACGGCATTCAGAACGCCCCTCGGTGTCTTCTGCTACACGGTGATGTCTTTCGGTCTGAAGAACGCAGGCGCCACATACCAACGAGCGATGACTAAGATTTTCCAGAAACACCTTAGGAAAACGGTTGAATGCTACGTTGATGATTTGGTGGTAAAAAGCCGCAACAAAAAAGATCACATCAAGGACTTGAGAACGATGTTTGATCTCATGCGGAGTCATCAATTGAAGATGAATCCCACAAAATCCTTCCTCAGAATGTCCAGCGGAAAATTCCTTGGATTCGTCATCACCACTAAGGGTATACACATCGACCCAGACAAGGTAAAGGCAATACATGAATTGCAACCCCCGAGGAATTTAAGAGAGCTCAGAGGATTGCAAGGGCATTTAGCTTACATCCAGAGGTTCATCTCAAATCTTTCTGGGAAGTGCCAACCATTTTCTAAGCTAAACAAGAAGGGCGTGTCATTTATTTGGGACGATGCTTGCCAAAAAGCATTCGAAGATATCAAGACATATCTGATGAATCCCCCTGTTCTTGTTGCACCAAAATCAGGTAGACCGTTCTTGATTTACATCAAGACGATGAACCATTCTATAAGTGCTTTATTAGCACAAGACGATGATAATGGTCATGAACAGGTAGTCTATTACCTAAGTCGGACCTTGATAGGCGCCGAGTCTCGATACCCGATGATTGAGAAAGAATGTCTCGCGTTGGTATTCGCAGTACAGAAGATGCGACATTACTTGGTTGGCCAGACGATTTACGTCATTGCTAATGTTAATCCGGTACGGGTATTCATGACTCAACCGGGTTCGATGAATTGGCGGTTAGCAAAGTGGGCCCTTCTCTTGTCCCAGTACGATTTGCACTTCAAACAGCAGAAGTCGGTCAAAGGACAAGCGATTTGTGATCTTTTGACGACAAGTCCGACAACAGATACGGTTGAAGTATATGATGACTTGCCAGATGAAACCCACGAGGTTAACACCACATCACACCAACAAGTATGGCAATTGTACTTTGATGGTGCTTCGAGAGCAGTTAATAAGGCAATAACCCCTGGATGTTCTAGAGTCTCCTCCGGAGTTAGAGTTGTCTTAGTTTCCCCGGGGAAGCACGTGATGCCTCGAGCTTATTCACTGACGAATCCATGTTCCAATAACGTAGCCGAGTACAACGCGCTCCTCATTGGACTCAGTTTCGCTAAGGAGCTAGGGGTCGAATATCTCGAAGCTTTTGGGGATTCTCAATTGATAGTCAACCAAGTTCGTGGAGAGTATGAAGTCAGGAACCCAGATCTGATTCCGTACCACTAGGAGGTCGTCAGAATAGCGGATTCTTTTGAAGAATTTTATATTGAATACATCCCTCGTCTCCAGAACGCTTATGCGGATGCACTGGCAGCACTAGCAGTATCACTCGCACAACCGCCCGAAGCTGAACTGCTAGTCACAGTAAGATCACACCAACTCTGTATACCTATATACGATATGGATATTGAAGAGGAGGATGATAGAAACGTAAACGCCAAAGAGGTGAACTCAACCCAAATCGGGTCTGAGTCCCGAGATTGGCGCTTTCCTATCATTGACTACGTCCAATATAGCATTTTGCCGGAGGATGTAAAGGAAAAAGAATCTATTCGCCGAAGAGCACCACGGTTCTTTTGCAATACCGAGACCCGTACGTTATATCACCGGGGGTATGACGATTTGCTTCTCCGATGCCTTTCGAACGAAGAAGCGAAAGAAGTTCTTAAGGAAGCACACGAAGGAGAATGTGGCGCACATCAGCCCGGTCCCAAACTTTATGATCGAATCAGAAGAATGGGATATTTCTGGCCAACAATGGTTCGTGACGCGATCGAGTACACCCGAGAATGTCATGCTTGTCAAGTGCATGCAAATTATATGCACCAACCACCAGAGCGGTTACACACGTCAACCACGTCCTGGCCCTTCGAGACATGGGGTATGGACATTGTCGGTCCTATTTTTCCTCCTTCAGTCAAAGGTGATCGATTTATCCTCGCTATCACCGACTATTTTTCAAAGTGGGCTGAAGCCATTCCGCTTAAAGAAGTGAAGACGAACAATGTCATCAACTTCATCAAGCATCATGTCATATATCGACACGGCGTGCCGAGGCGGATCATTCATGACAACGGTCCGCAATTCATAAGCAACGCTTTCATCAGATTCTGTGACAAATTCAAGATTCAAGATGTTTCGTCAACGGCTTATTATCCCGCTGCTAATGGATTAGCTGAGGCTTATCGCACCACTATTCGCACACCTACGGGAGCTACCCCATATTCGTTGGTGTACGGATGTGAAGCTGTGCTACCGTTGGAAATTCAAATCCCGTCCCTTCGGATCGCTCTCGCAACGGAGATGACGACCGAAGAGCAGCATCAAAAACGTCTCGAAGAACTCGAGAGGTTGGATGAAAGGCGCTTGGAAGCTCAACAACACATTGAGTTCTATCAAGCCATGATATCTAGGGCTTTTGATAAAAGAGTCCGCCAAAGAAGTTTTAAGGAAGGAGATTTGGTCCTCGCTACTCGCCGACCAATAATCCTCAACTCCAAGAAGAAAGGTAAATTCGAACCCAAGTGGGAAGGCCCGTTTGTAATAGACACAGTCTATTCAAACGGCGCTTACCGCCTAATTTTTTAGAGGGCGTCAGGCAATTAATACCAATAAATGGGAAATTCCTGAAAAAGTACTATCCCTTGTACATTCAGAATAACTCATTTATCGGGAAGTTCCTTGAAGAATATTACACTTAATATTCTAGAGGATAACCAAAATTCATTTTCACCACCAAAATCCCTCACTGATCAAGTCCAATTGACAGTGAGTCCACAAAAAAATGTTCTTCTGGGCCTCTTGACTCTTTCCATGAACAAGAGGTCCACTGTCAGTTCGGAGTCCCCTTTCGATAAACGAAAGATCTCCCTTTCTTTTCTCTTTGGTTAAACCTTCTCATGGTCATGACTGAAGTTGAAATTTCTCTTCGATAAACGAAGGACTCATCTTTCGATCAGATAACTAATCCTATAAAAGGTAAGTTTATCTAGATCTTCCAGATTCTCGGAGTGGAGATCCCACTTCTAGTTTCTTTCTTGCACTGGAAATAGAATATAAAATTCTTCCTTTCCAGAATCAAGGAACAGAATATAAAATTCTTCCTTCCTTGTTTGGGGAATAGAATATAAAATTCTTCCTTTCCCACACCAACTCTTTTTCCAAAATTTATAAACTTAGGATTCATCCTAGGAAGTTTATCCCGAATCCTAAGCAGGGATAAGTCTGCGCCTAACACGCGCTGTCGGTTTAGTCTTTCTCCGAAGAAGAAGACACCAGAGTTCGATTCTGGGGTATTTTATCCTGAAACCTAAGCAAGGATAAGTCCGCGCCTAACACGCGTCGCCGGTTAGTTCTTAACCGTTGAAAAGAACACTCGTCCACATATTCAATATTGTGACAGGTTGTTATTAATAACACCGAAATCCATGCCTCACACGCATGGGGAATTTTATCCTGAATCCTAAGAAAGGATATGTCGACGCCTAACACGCGTCGCCGGTTTGATCTTTATCCGTAGAAAAGGATACCAGAACCTGACTCTGGGGACCTTTATCCCAAAGTCTAAGTAGGGATAAGCCAACGTCTAATACACGTTGCTGGGTAGCCTATTCCCATAACAATGGCAAAGCCTACATATTCGAAGTTGTAGCACGAAGTCTAAGGGAGTTCATTCCTTTAGCGCAACGTCACATGCAGAACAGATTAAAACAATCCGCATGTAAGCCCGACTCAAACGGTAGTCGGTAAGAGCACATCAAATCCGTTAAAGGCTGAGGATTTGCCAAAAATCCTAAGTCAACGTCTCATACACGTTGCTGTTTAGTCTTTTCACAAGAGAAAGACGAAGTCTACGTATTCAATGTCGTAGCACTAAAAGAGTTAACTCTTTTAGCTTAATGTCATGTGCGGAACGGATTTAGACAATCCGCATGCTAGCCCGACTCAAACGGTAGTCGGTAAAGGCTAATCAAATCCGTTGAAGGCTGGGGGTTAGCCAAAAATCCTAAAGCCAACACCTAACACGTGTCGCCGGGTAGCCTATTCCCGTAACAATGGCTAAGTCTATGTATTCGACATCATAGCACGAAGTCTCAGAGAATTCAATCTCTGAGCGCAACGTTACATGCGAACGGATTTAAACAATCTGCATGCTAGCCCGACTCAAACGGTAGTCGGTAAAGGCTCATCAAACCCATTGATGGCTGAGGGTTTGCTAAAAATCCTATGAGTATTATGGTCAATCATTTCAAACGGAATGACGAATCATAATAAAGATAAAGATGAAAAAACCAGTTTCACTAAGGGAATCAAAAGTCAAAGTACACAGCAAACGAAATCATACATCAAGCCCATGACCAAAAATCTGCTGACTGATCTTAGACAGCTTCTCATCATAAGCTTGACTAAGTTCAGCTCTAATGGACTCCTCGGTGGCGGTCGAAGTCTTCGCAGCAGTCTCCTCTGTCTCGACTAGCTTCTGCTTCAAGGACTTCAACTCATCAGACAAAGCCGTGCAGGTCTGCTGATCCTGTGCCTTCGTCATCTGAAGAATACCCAAAGTCTCCTCTTCTTCGCGGAGTTCTCTTCTGAGCCGGTCTATCTTGGTCTCACAAGAGATAATGGAAGAGTCGAGCTCGGCAAGTGAAGATAATCTAGTAGCAAGGCCGGTCTCAACTCGATCTACTCGGTCTCGCTACATCTGAATCTCAAGCTCAGCAAGAATATGAGTCTCGCGCAGTGACTGTAAGCGGGTATCCAGCTCAGCAGCAATAAATGAGGAAGCGCCTGCATCTCGGAGCTCACAAAACATTTGAAGCTCATGCTTTAGGCAATCGAGGTCGTCAACTATAGCCTGTGCCAAATCTGGATATCCTGCTCCCCTTATCAAATTGACCTTGGAATCAAGGAAAGGCTTGAATTAGTGAAGAAGGATTCCACCGTGGAAGAGCTTGCCAATCATAGCATTCATGAAGGAGAAGAAGGAGCGAAGTTCTATGCAGAGAACGATCATCTCAGGATCGTCGTCTGATAGCAACTCTTTCACAAGAGCATGGAGCCGAGAAGAAGGCCCTACACAAAGAAGGGGAAATCCGTCAGAAAAAGACCTTGAGGAAGAATAAACAACATTCTCAGTTGCTTAATTCATACCCTTTTGAGTCACTGGGGGTAGTGGAGATGTAACGGCTGCAGATGTATCAACTGGTGTAGTTGGTCTCAAAGCCGGCTCAACAGGGTCATTCTCGACAAAAGCTCCTGTCAAATTCAAAACAGAATTCGCAGAGGCATTACATTATAGCTGCATTAGTCAAAATTGTCTAGTCCTATAATCAACTTAGAAGGAGGCACATACCTTCAAAGGAACCGTTCTCGGGATCTTTAGCGAATGTGGACTCAGGAAACATATCTCCAGGTAGCTGGTCATCAATCTGAGGGGAGCTATACATGAAGTGCAGCATAGGAGTGTCCGCAAACAAGCCTTCCTCGTCAAAATCATCAATCGAGAAGTCTGGCACAAGAGAATATAAGTATCAAAGAAGAATGAAGAGACTACAACCAATAGAAATGAGTTACCTTTCACGGGTGCATTAGCCTCTTTATTCCCAAAATCCACGTTCTCCTCCTGCAAGTTATCTGAAGGAGCAGGAAGTACAGAGACGATTAGAGGATGCACAAATTCCTTTGTGTGCCAACTAAAAGATACATTGTCAATAGTAGATGTACCTGGATCCGCGGGATCAGGTCCTACATTGATATCTCCCCTAATGTCAGCAACTCCTATAGGCCTCTCTACATGGGGCAGTGGGTCAGGCTCACCAGGAGATACAGGAATGGGATCGGGACTCATCTCGCTCTCTCCACGCTCTCCTATGTTCAGAATAATCAAGAGGATGGTTTACAGGGTAGACGTTACCTCCGTCACTAGCAGGATCATCACCAGCCAAGTCCATATCAGAGGCTTGGGAAGCTGCACGCGGCTTGCGGGCTAATCTCTTCCGCCTAGCAGCAGGGACAATAATCGAAGGTCTCGCTCGGGGAGGAGGACGGAACTCTTCTTCCTGGTCACCAATGGTCCCTGAAACATCAAACCATTGTTAGCTTTAATAATTCTAGAAAGCAGAAGAAAAAGATGAATGGTTAACCTCGTTCGGAAAAATCCTCGTAATCTTCAGGATCTCCGCCTGAAGCCTCGTCCGCAGAATGGAAAGTCCTCTTTCCCTCTTCATCAATCCGACGAGTCTTGTTCCGTGTCCTCTGTGATCGAGCGTTTTCCCAAATCCTACGGGAATCAACCTGAGAAGCTTCCTCGGCCTCTAGCTCTGCAATCGGGTTCACGGGGATAGTCTTATTGGCTGCTAACAACCACTTACAGCTCAAGAAAGTGAGGTTCAACTGCCGATCAGCACTCGGGAGACTGAACTTGACACCAGTACAACCAGTCACGGTCCACAACCAAGCACGGAGACCATCCACCAAACCGCCATGGGCCCGAAGCTGCTGACGGGGATTCCCGACGTAAAGCTGATCATAGCCAAACTGGCGAGCGAATCGGCAGGGTAGATATGGCTCTATGAAACACTGATCCCTCACCCGAAAAGTCAGATAACCTGGCCTAATGTTCACAAGCCAGTTAAAGCAGCCGATGTCCAAGTGAGTTCGATACTCTCTCGGCCTCTCCTCATCTATCAAACAATTGCCGTATCGGCCGGAGAACTACGGAAAGCAAGTGGAAAATGTCCAACACTTTTGGACCTGCAGCTGCTGTCTGACGTCAGAAAATCCGCGCCCCTCCCACTTGCCATTCTCAAGCAACTGTAGTAGGGGAACGGAGTGGTCTGTGGCGTTCGGTACCGACATCATATCCGAACGATGAAGGACGAACCAGGCCATCAAATAAGTGTACGGGAGCTCCGTCTTAATGGTGGGAATCTAACCCGGCAAATCACTTTCCTTCCGTGTAAAGGCACCAGAAAGCTGTAGGCATCAAAAATTACCGATAGGTCCCCACGAATAGCTTAGTGTTAGGGAACGACGATGAACGTCACTACCCTGTTCACAAGAGTTCAATTGACGTCGGTGTGCACCTGAAGCGAATCGACGAGCTACGTGAGCCGGCAGAATTTCAGAATAACGGGGATACGGATTGACCGGGAACCCCGCAACCGCTGCAAAAGGAGCATCGCCCTTCGCATCTCGTTTACCCCATTGATAATCCAACCATCGGGATCGACAGAGCTCTTCGTCAGAATTCCAACGCATCCGAAATTACTCAAATCCGAGTTGGGATGAAAAGTCAACGGCGGAACAACGGCGGACAGTCTCGGACTGAACCGAGGCACCTGCGGTGTCCCGGCGAGGTCGAAACACCCGAGGAGTGTCTTGGCAAAACC
>BQKN01062274.1:247150-265230 GCA_022839385.1 Asparagus kiusianus
GTGGCGACAAAAAGTCAACGCACGACGATTCCAAACCCTCGGGTAAACGCCGGTCAACGCGTAACCCCAGGTCAACGCCATTCAGGGCGTTGCGACGAAAGTCAACGCATTAAGAGGAAAGTCAACGCGCTACGACAAAAGTCAACATGTTGCGATGAAAGTCAACGTTTGACGATTCAAAACCCTTAGGTCAACACCGGTCAACGCGTGACCCTAGGTCGACACCGTCCAATGCATCGTGACAAAAGTCAACACTCGACAATCCGAAACCCTAGGGTCAACGCCGGTCAACGCGTAACCCTAGGTCAACGCAGTTTTACGCGTCGTGACGAAAAGTCAACACACAGTGATCCGAAACCCCAAGTCAACACGAGGTGACAGGGATAGTAAGTCAACCCAATGACACGAGCCAAACTCAACTCACCAGCTGTAGACTCGAGATTCCGACGACGGCCAGGCGATAAACGCAGCGCTGGAAGAACTTCGGTTATTCGTCAAAGCATCGGATAAACTAAAAATCGAAGGAGCCGAGAGTTGAAGCTAACCACAGGTCCCTTATGCCGACTGAAGGCCGGACCAATCATATCCAAAGTATTCCGGTCTCTTCTATAAAAGAAACGAGTCCGGAACACTTTGGAGGGGGTATCTATAGGCATCAAAAATTACCGATAGGTCCCCACGAACAGCTCAGTGTTAGGGAACGACGATGAATGTCACTACCCTGTTCACAAGAGTTCAATTGACGTCGGTGAGCGCCTGAAGCGAATCGACGAGCTACGTGAGCCGGCAGAATTTCAGAATAACGGGGATAAGGATTGACCGGGAACCCCGCAACCGCTACAAAAGGAGCATCGCTCTTCGCGTCCCGTTTACCCCATTGATAATCCAACCATCGGGATCGACAGAGCTCTTCGTCAGAATTCCAACGCATCCGAAATTACTCAAATCCGAGTTAGGACGAAAAGTCAACGGCGGAACAACGGCGGACAGTCTCGGACTGAACCTAGGCACCTGTGGTGTCCCGGCGAGGTCGAAACACCCGAGGAGTGTCTTGGCAAAACCAAGACACCCCAGGGGTGTCTCGGCCAGGCCGAGACACCAGGCCGAGACGCCCCGGAGGTGTCTTGATCATTTTTTCAAGCCCTAGAGGTGTCTTGAGCATTTTTCACGGACACGTAGGCATCTCAAGTTTGTTACACGGACACGTAGGCGTCTCAAGTTTGTTACACGGACACGTAGGCATCTCAAGTTTGTTACACGGACACATAGGAGTCTCAAGTTTGTTACACGAACACGTAGGCGTCTCAAGTTTGTTACACGGACACGTAGGCGTCTCAAGTTTGTTTCACGGACAAGGGGCGTCTCAAGTTTGTTACACGGACACGTGGGCGTCTCAAGTTTGTTACACGGACACGTAGGCATCTTTGGGATTTTTTACGGATAAGGTTTGTTAGAGGCAGCCACTAGGCCTCCTCTTGCCTATAAATAGGACCCTTAGGCCTTCATTTTGTGGATCTGGAATTTTGGAGAGAAGAGGCGAAGCCCTGCTGCAGCGACGAGTGATCGAGCCTTCTACAGCAAAGGAGACTTCCTCTTCATCAGATCTTCATTCCCCCTTCTCTTTTCCTTAGTATTACCCTTCGCAGGTGATACTAAGAAGAGCAAATATCTCGCTTTAGCCGAGATAGGAGCTTACAGTTTCTAGATCTCACGCGGATCGACGAAACTCTTCCGGATTTTCCCGGAACGGATCTGATCGACCGACGGTCCACGGATATCAACATCCCCGTCACAGGCCAAAGACCCACGCAAGCAAGACCGCACCAAAACGAGATCTTGTGTTTATTTTCAATAAAAGTTGTAATCTTTGTTTTATTGCACAAGGAGATCTTATAAAAAGATCGACTTTTTATTTGATTTTTGTTGTAACGCTTGAAGTTGTAACAGATTCGAAAGCAATGAAAACAGCAACTTTTGACGGAAACAAAAGCTGTCGAAGTCCTCGATGAATGTTGGCCACCATCACCGGAAGAAGTGAAAGTTCTTTCTTGTAGGCGAGCTGAACTGCTGGATAGAGCACTTCCAAGGGCAAGGCATCGCCAGACTGATATGGAACCACACACTTCTTCAACCAAATAGCGAGATAACCGGCAAGAAGAGTCATCGGTCGAATCGGTGCGGTCGCATGCCATAAGAATGATTTGAACTTGGTCCCTGCAGGAAAGCCACCCTCAGGACTGCTAGTGGTATAAGAATGAGCATCAATCTTCTTCAGCAGACTGTTCACCCCTGAGGGAGTAAGGGAGGCCAACTCACAAATAGCCTCGCCAGAATTATTCTCCAGATTCTTGAACAAATAATTTGCAAATTGCTTCAGACTCACGAACACCTTAGTCCTCTTTGCTAAAGGCTCAGACTGCGCCAAAGCAATATGATAGTGACAAGTGAGGTCCCATAGAGTCTCATAACGGGCGGGCATGTGATCCTTCAATTGATTCAATTCATGATTAGAGGGAAAGTACTCCTGGTATAGCATCTGTCCCATGGGCAAGCCAGAAATCCTGTGCATCTCGTGAAGAGCCAAGCCCAACTCCCCTTGCCGGGTCAGAAAAGTGTTCGAATCTGGATTATAAAGCTCGAACAAAGCACAGAAATGCCTCGTGCTAACAGGCAAGCCATACATGGTGGCACGAACGGCTGCATATAAACCACAGGCGTGCAACTCCTCACCCCATCGGCTCAAGACGTACGTCGTCATGCGAGTCCACCAAAGCTTGTCCAAAGAATGGACCCAACCATAAATCCTGTGACGCGTCGCAGGCATCTCTCGTCCTAGAGCAGCGAGGCGATTCCTCAAGGTAGAAGCAGTGGCAAGGAACTCGTTACGTGGTGGTGCATCCAGCCCTAATACCCCAGGACGCAATCCGGTGACATGACTCCTACTCGAGCCAGGAAATGCCTGATGAGTGATGTAGCCGCAGTGGACACTCTCATGCTCCTCCGTCAAGCGCCACGACATCTCCCGTGTCACAGCCTGACGCCTGAACTCAATCAATGAACGATGCCGATGAATCTTCGGTAAATATATGAAGCCACTGCCAGTTTTATGAAGCCACTGCTCGGCCTCAATAAACACGGCATCCGGGTCTTCAACAGAGTCGCCGAATAAGAAGTCACTCTTCCGAAGAGGCTGAATAGAACTGGCGTCCTTCACGAAAGGTGCGTCGGTAATCAACTGTCGAAGAGCTCGGTGTAGGCATCAAAAATTGCCGATAGGTCCCCACGAACAGCTCAGTGTTAGGGAACGACGATGAACGTCACTACCCGATTCACAAGAATTCAATTGACGTCGGTGAGCGCCTGAAGCAAATCGACGAGCTACGAGAGCCGACAGAATTTCAGAATAACGGGGATACGGACTGACCGGGAACCCCGCGACCGCTGCAAAAGGAGCAACACTCTTCGTGTCCCATTTGCCCCACTGATAATCTAACCATCAGGATCGACAGATCTCTTCGTCAGAATTCCAACGCATTCGAAATCACTCAAATCCGAGTTGGGATGAAAAATCAACGGCGGAACAACGGCGGACAGTCTCGGACTGAACCGAGGCACCCGGCGGTGTCCCGGCGAGGTCGAAACACCCGAGGGGTGTCTTGGCAAAACCAAGACACCCCAGGGGTGTCTCGGCTTGGTCGAGACACCCAAGGGGTGTCTCGGCCACGCCGAGACGCCCTAGAGGTGTCTCAACCATTTTTTACGGATAAGGTTGCTTTTTGCACCCCCTAGGGCCTCCTCTTGCCTATAAATAGGACCCTTGGGCCTCATTTTTGAAGATCTGGAATTTTGGAGAGGATAGGCGAAGCCCTGCTGCAGCGACGAGTGATCGAGCCCTCTACAGCAAAGGAGACTTCTTCTTCATTCCCCCCTTCTCTTTTCCTTAGTGTTGCCCCTTGGCGGTGATACTAAGAAGAGCAAATATCTCGATTTATCCGAGATAGGAGCTGTGAGTTTCTAGATCTCCCACGGATCGACGAAACTCTGCCGGATTTTTCCAAAACGGATCTGATCGACCGGTGGTCCATGGATATCAACATCCCCGTCACAGGCAAAAGACCCACGCAAGCAAGAGACCGCAAAACAGGATCTTGTGTTTATTTTCAAGAGAGTTGTAATCATTTCTTTGTTATTTGAATTCATTGTAACGGCTGAAGTTCTAATGAAATCAATGATGAAGGCAACTTTTCCTGAAAACAAGCTGGCGACCACAGTGGGAGCCGCCGATCTCGCTGCCGAGATCGTCGTGATGCAACCGGCCTTCAAGATCCGGGTGAATGAAGAGATCGAATACGAGTTCGATCAACAGAAGTTCGAAGAGTACCTCTCTTCCTCCTCCTCCAGATCCGCCTCTCCAAATAGGCGCGGGAAGACTCCATCTCCCAGAAGGGCTCGCGGGATCTCCAGCTCAAAGATCCAAGATCCCGTCGCCGTTGCTACGCCCGCACCACGCAACGTCCCCGCGTCGTTCAGCGTGGTCGAGGCTGCAGACCCGGCTCTCCCTCCCGCTACAAAGGCGATTGTTGATGCTACTCCAGCTCTGTCGAAGAGGGCCCGCCAAAGACGGCGTCAGCGCCTCGCCCTACAACTTGCCAAAGCTGCAGAATCAATGGACGGGATCCGCTACAATGAGGATCTAAAATCCAGGTACCGCTGAGAACAACAACGGCAAACAACTAACTCCTCCTCCAAAACAGAAACGAACGAATGGGTTCGTGTCAAGAGGAATCGCTCCACTCTCGAGGAGCGAATCAAGAAGCGTCGGGCGTTGCTCGCGCATGCCCGACTCCTCCTAAAGAAGGCGGAGGAGATGCAGAAAGGAGAGGCGGTCAAAAAGCCGTCTACAAACAAGTCGGTTTGGGTGCCCAAGTCAAAACCAGCACCTCCAACAAAGATGGGTGGAGTTATCGCCCGAAATTCCTCCAAACCAGATGTTATTTCTCCTGTTCCGGCGCCTGTAATGGAGCCAGGTAAGAGCGGGGACCCTTCAAAATCCAGGGTTCCTTTGAGAGGTCACCTCGGTCCTTTACCGGAGAACCGAGGTAGAGTACCTGTCAAGGAACGATTGGGACCATTGAAAGGTCCCCAAGTTGCAAATCAAACTAGGGGTCGAATCAATCTCCCTAAGAAAAATGATAAAGGGAAAACCCCTATTACCGACCGCGTTGGGCTGCGAGTCGAAGTACAAGAGCCCGTTCAGTTTCTACGCTCACAAAAGCGTAAACTTGAACGGGCTACTTTTGAAAAAGCTAACAGAACGTCGCATTCCCAAAGGGAAGCACACTCATCTGATGATGATGGTGTTATACCGGGGAGCACATGCCAACACTCTATAGGTTGCTCCAGTTATCAAACTGATGAGTTGTACTATAGAGCTGGGGGTATGGAAAAATCTCGGAAAAGATATGTGCAGGACATGGAGTCTCGCTGCCCGTGCGCCAACATAATCAAGGCAGTGCTGTCAGAATGCTGCTGTGCCAAAACCCCAAGGAGAGTCTCGGTGTTCGAGAGAATTTCCGAACCAAGGCATTTCCGCAAGAAGAAGTTCGTCCGCCAAGAAGACGAATATCTAAGAGTGTCGGCTAACATGGCCGGCAGGGGGAAATCAACCAGATATTTCAACCTGGATCAGCTTGCCGAGGTATCCTGATGCATGACGCGGTTGACACCGGGAACCAATGGTCGGAAGAATTACCGGAGGATACAAAAGGGACTTTCTCTAGAAGAAGAGGAGTCGGATGCTGATTCAGATTCTTGCTCGGCCATAGCGTCTGATGACACGGCTTCGAGTGCGGGGCAACCTTATGAATCGCTTATGATTAGTGCCGAACAGGTAACTAAGATACTTGAAGAGGCCCTGGCTAAGCAGAAGGAGAGCTTCAAGTTCGAGATGGAGATGGCCATGCAACGAATAAGGGAGATGCACGACCAACAAATTGCGGCGCTGACGGTTCACCAAGCAGAGCCTAATCAACGCAATCAAGATGAGAATGAGCGGAAAGGAGATAACATCAATATCCCTCCTGTCAACAACGACAATGGGGGTGGTCCCGCAAATGATAACGCGAAAGAGGACCACGTCACCTCTCCCCAAAGCCACTCGAAAGCAGATACGAGTGAAGACAAGAAGATGAAGGACTTGGAGAGCAAAATCAACGCGTTGATGAACGCTCAAGAAGTAAAGAGGTCCGGCATACCCTATCCCTACCCAAGGGAGTGGGAATCAATCCCATATCCGACAAAGTTTAATTTGATTAACTTTATGCCGTTTGATGGGAAGGGTTCCCCTACCCAACACTTGATATATTTTAAGTCTCATTTAGGAATTATTTCTGGAAATGAGCCTCTTATGGTGCGGTCATTCGTCGGCACTCTTCGCGGAGCAGCCTTCGATTGGTATCACCATCTCAAGCCTAGGAGTATCAGCAGCTGGGACGACATGGAGGATATGTTCTTAACAAATTTCTTTGATGATGACACCGAAATTTCGATCGGGACGCTATTCGACGAAAAGCAGAAGAATGGCGAGACGGTCGAAAATTTCGTGAAAAGATTCCGAAATAAAGCAATGAATTGTAGGGACCCAGTCAGCGAGGATTTTATCCTCGAAACTTGCCACAACAATCTGACGTTGGACATCCTCGAAGCCATGGGAATGGCGCCGCCAAAGACCTGGAAGAACCTAAAGGTGCGGGGAGAACGAGCCGAGCGATTCCTCAAAAGGAAGAAGGCCGAAAGAGGGCAAATAACAGGTAATGCTCCACAGCAAAACTTTGTCCCAAAGGGCAAAGGAAAGGCACATGCGAATGCTGTGAACACGAACCAAATATTTGAGGTGCAAGCACAACCGCAACAGCAGCAACAAAATGCGCCTCAGCAATCAAGGTGGCAACAACAGCCCCAGAAGCAAAAGGCCGCGGAGCCAAAGTTCCCCAAGGTCTATTCATTCAAGGAGGATGAAGTCCCCGGTATTTTTAAATACCTCATCAAGAACAACAAGATCAAGTTGCCTCCGATTCAGGATCAAGAAGATGCCAAGAGAGTCAACGATCCAAAGTACTGCGCATTTCACCGAGCGGTGTACCATCCTACCAAGGTATGCTACGCTCTCAAAGATAAGATTCAAGCCCTAATCGATATTGGGGTGATCACTATGAAGCAACCCAAGGAGAAGAAGGTGGGTGCGAATGCAGTGTCCATTAGCTTCGGGTCTGTTCCCTCGGGCTGGTTCCAACATGAGCCAGTAATTAATGCAGCAGTGAAGACGGTGAATGATGATCCTCACAAGCAGCGCCAGAAAGGGCTCGTGCCGCACACAGCCCCGAATGGCGAGATTCTGTAGGTTCATCCGGACTTGATCACAGATGAACAATGGACTGGGACTTCTTCCAAGAAAAGGTCAAAACGAAAAGGTAAATCCTGTCATGGAGCTTCTGCTATACCAGGGGTGGATGACGACAGAATTCCAGCCTTCCCACTTTCTGAAGACGAACAGGAGGCCTTTGCAACCCGAAGTGGGAACGAGTATCACTACAAGTACCCGGATACTTCCGAGCAATTGGACACCAAAACCGCTCCTTCTAAGACGTTGGCAGAATTGGGAATTGCAGCAATTCCCCTAGCGCCGGTAGCTACGGAGAAAGTCCAGCAGAAGGAGAAAGGGAAAGAGCCTTTACGTCAAGAAGCTCAAAACCCGAGGCAGTCTCGATTCAATCATCCGATTGGGAGAGACAAACCGGGAAATGCAAGCTCCCCGCCCCATTTTGATATCATGGCGTAGTTGGCTAACATCCCGGCTCGGATAACCCTATACAAGTTGCTGCGTCTATCAAAAGATACAAGGAAAGCATTACAAGAGGCCTTGAATGATTCTGAAGCTTTCCTGACTCGAATCAAGCCGTCTCTTGAAGAATCGGAGTCGTCAACTCAACACTGCAATCTCGCGGCTCATCATTTCCCCTGCATCTCTTTCACCAAAGAAGATATGCAGACAAAGAACTCAAAGCATGATAGGCCCTTGTATTTCACCGGGCATATTGGCTCCAGCATGGTCAACCGGATCCAAGTCGATCCGGGTTCCGCTGTTAGTATCATACCATTCCGATTGATACATCATCTCGGGATTCCGACTAGCAAGTTAGCCTCCACTGGAACTACGATTTATGGATTCAACACCAGCGGGTCCAGACCCCTGGGAAAGATCCGAATCAAGTGCCAGATCGGGGATTTGAAGTCGGAAGTTACTTGCTATGTGATTGACGTGGAAACATCCTATAACTTACTGTTGGGTCGACCTTGGATCCACGGTAACCTTATAGTCCCGTCAACTCTGCCACAATGCCTCAAATATGTAGGCACAAATAATGAAGTTAAGACGGTGGTCGCAGATAAGCAACCGTTTAAGGGATTGGGGAACTATTTCACCGATTCCCTTTTATACAGTGCTGAATCCGATACTGAATCATCGGCCCAGGGAACGGACAGCGGTAATGAAGCTGATACCGAAACCGGGCTTGATTATGATGGTGGTTTTGTACTTAATGACATCGTACCCATTGTAATCAATCTTAACGATGATAAATCATCGAAAAATAGTTGTAATTGGCAACTCGCCGAAGAACTATCAATAAACGATGATTTAGAGTACTCGACAGGTCTCGATAATGTCACTAAAGAACTCTATGATAACCCTGATTTACATATGCCTCTTCAATCGTTTTGCATGACAAAAAAGCAGGTACATGACCCTTGCAGAATAACGCTTGTCATCCCCGTAGGGATTGGGGGTGGAAAGGAGGTCGTCTACGGCAAAGGAAGAAAATCTCCGATACCCGACCACTTCTTGGAAGAGGAAGACGACGACGATAAACCTGCTCCAAATCTATTCAGATATGATGCGAAAGCACGCAGTATGATGGAAAAGCAGGGATATGACTTCAAGCTCGGAGAGGGTCTTTACTTTGGTCGAGGTCCGCGAGTTCCACCTCGTATGGCCTATGTACCAAAAGGAAAACCCGATGATTATTATCGCCACAAAAGAGGCTTAGGCTACGTCTCCTCATCCGACGACGAGTGTTGCTGGCAAATCATCGATCAGATTGCTAACAAGGCTAGAAAAGGATACTCTTCCGACTCTTCGGCTTGTGATTCCGACGCTAGTCTTGGCGAAATGTTTAAAAAGCTAATGTCGAACATGGTCACGGTTGATCCAACGACAATAGAAGAGGATGACCAGATGCCGACATGGGAAGATCCGTGGGTTCATCAGTTGAACATGCAGTACGGTGATAGGTTCGAACAGAGAGAGCCTCCTACCGAAGATCAAGTAGTCCAAGTGAATATAGGAAGCGAGGAAAATCCGAAGCCGATATTCATTAGCGACAGTCTCCTACCCGGGGAGAAAGAAGAGTTAATCTATCTTATCAGGGAATATATCGATGTGTTCGCCTGGAATTATGAAGACATGCCAGGGCTCGATCCAAACGTAGCAGTGCATCGTCTCAACATTAAGCCGGATGTCAAACCTGTCAAACAACAACAAAGACGGTTTCGTCCGCAAATGATGGAGGCGATCGAAGCTGAGGTTAAAAAGCTCGTCGACTCAGGATTCATTAGAGAAGAGCAACATCTAGAATGGCTTGCCAATATTGTCCCGGTCCTTAAGAAGAACGAAAAGATCAGGGTCTGTATTGACTTTAGAGACCTCAACACTGCTTGCCCAAAAGATGATTTTCCTCTTCCCATCACGGATGTTATCATCGACAACACGTGCGGGTTCGAGAGGATGTCCTTTATGGATGGTTTCTCTGGTTATAACCAGATAAAGATGCATCCAGATGATGAAAAGCATACTGCATTTAGAATACCTCTCGGCGTCTTCTGCTACACAGTTATGCCATTCGGCTTGAAGAATGCAGGTGCTACATATCAGCGAGCTATGTCGAGGATCTTTCAGGAGCATCTCCGAAAGACTGTCGAGTGCTACGTGGATGATTTGGTCGTGAAAAGTCGTGATAAGAAAGATCACATTAAGGACTTGAAAACCATGTTCGACTTGATGCGGACCCATCAGTTGAAGATGAACCCTACCAAGTCTTTCCTCGGAATGTCCAGTGGTAAATTTCTGGGATTCGTCGTCACCACCAAAGGTATTCACATTGACCCGGATAAAGTAAAGGCGATTAATGAATTACAACCGTCGAGAAACCTCAAAGAGCTCAGAGGACTACAAGGGCGATTAGCTTATATCCGTCGGTTTATCTCGAACCTTTCGGGAAAATGCCAACCGTTCTCCAGGCTCACAAAGAAGGGCGTGTCATTCGTATGGGACGATGCTTGTCAAAAGGCATTCGAGAGTATTAAAGAATATCTCTCGAAACCTCCCGTACTCGTTGCACCGAAATCGGGCAAACTGTTCTTGATTTATGTCAAGGCGACGAGCCACTCATTAAGTGCATTGCTTTCACAAGATGACGATAACGGTCACGAGCAGGCGGTGTATTATTTAAGCCGAACCATGGTAGGCGCGGAATCTCGATATCCCATGATTGAGAGAGAATGCCTCACTCTAGTGTTCGCCATCCAGAAGATGCGGCATTACTTGGTTGGACAGACCATCTATGTCATCTCCAAAGCTAACCTAGTCCGAGTGTTCATGACTCAACCAGCTTCCATGAATTAGCGGTTAGCAAAATGGGCCTTACTCTTGTCCCAATATGATCTGCACTTCAAACAGCAGAAGTCAGTAAAGGGGCAGGCCATCTGTGATCTCCTGGCAGCTAATCCAACTACGGACACCGCCGAGATATACGACGACCTACCTGATGAAACCCACGAAGTCAACGCAACTTCGCACCAACAAGTGTGGCGTTTGTACTTCGATGGCGCTTCCCGAGCGGCTCTCGTCACAGGTACTCCTGGATGTTCTAAGGTCTCCTCCGGAGTTGGAGTTGTCTTAGTTTCCCCAGGAAAACATGTGATGCCCCGAGCCTACTCATTAACCGAGCCATGCTCGAATAATGTAGCAGAGTATAATGCATTGATTATAGGGCTCAATTTCACCAAGGAGCTGGGGGTTGAGTATCTCGAAGCTTTCGGTGATTCTCAACTGATAGTTAAACAAGTCCAAGGGGAGTATGAAGTCCGAAGTCAGGATTTAATCCCATATCACAAGGTGGCGGTGGAACTAGCGGAATCGTTTGAAGGATTCTTTATCGAGCACGTTCCGCGGTTACAGAACACCTACGCAGATGCGTTAGCAGCTTTAGTTGTATCTCTGGCACAGCCTCCTGGAATAGAGCAGTTCGTTACGGTAAGAACTTACCAACTCTTAGTGCCGCTTTATGATGAGAATGACAGGGAAGAAGAGGTCCAGGAGGTGCACACAACTCAGGCTGAGTTCGAACCCCGAGATTGGCGTTTCCCCATCATCGACTACGTCTTACATGGAATCTTGCCAGAAGATCTGAAAGAGAGAGAATCAATCAGACGAAGAGCTCCAAGATTCTACTATAATACGGAGAATCGAACACTATATCGCAGGGGGTACGATGGGTTGCTAGCACGTTGCTTTTCGACCAAAGAAGCTGAAGAAGTTCTTAGAGAGGCGCATGAAGGAGAGTGTGGCGCACACCAACCTGGTCCCAAGCTTTACGACCGCATCAGAAGAATGAGATATTTTTGGCCTTTCATGATGAGCGATGCAATCACATACGCCCGAATGTGTCACGCATGTCAAGTACACACGAATTATATGCACCAACCTCCAGAGCATCTGCATCCTTCGGTAACGTCATGGCCATTTGAGACTTGGGGAATGGACATTGTTGGTCCTATAAATCCCCCATCAGTCAAAGGTGACCGGTTCATCCTGGCAATTACCGATTACTTCTCCAAATGGGCTGAAGCAGTTCCACTCAGAGAAGTTAAAACGAGTAACGTCATTGCATTCATCAAGCACCATATCATCTACAGGCATGGTGTTCCGAGACGAATCATACATGACAACGGTCCTCAATTTGTCAACAACGCCTTCATAAGGTTCTGCGAAAAGTTCAAAATTCAGGACATCTCATCAACAGCTTATAATCCCACAGCAAACGGATTAGCTGAAGCCTTCAACAAGACTATCATAAAGCTCTTGTCGAAACTTGTGAAGAGTAACAAGAGGGATTGGGACGACAAGCTCGGCGCGGCTCTATGGGCCTATCGTACCACGGTGCGTACACCGACCGGCGCAACCCCATATTCATTGGTGTACGGATGTGAAGCCGTTCTCCCTTTGGAAATCCAAATTCCATCTCTTCGGATCGTTCTTCCAACCCAGATGACGATCGAAGAACAACATCAGAAACGCCTCGAAGAACTCGAGATGCTCGATGAAAAGCGCCTGGAAGCTCAACAGCATATTGAGTTTTACCAAGCCAGAATTTCTCGAGCCTTCGACAAAAAAGTTCGACAAAGGAGTTTTAAGGAAGGGGATTTGGTCTTGACTGAAAGACGTCCTATGATCCTTAACTCCAAGAAGAAATACAAGTTTGAACCCAAATGGGAAGGACCGTTCGTAGTAGAAACAGTTTACTCGAACGGCGCATATCGCCTAGTCACCAAAGATGGTGACTGGCTTATGATGCCAATAAATGGCAAATTCCTGAAAAGATACTATCCTTAGTATCTTCAGAAAATTTTGATGTACCGAGAAGTTCCCGGAAGAATACCGCATTGGGATATTCTTAGGGATAACCCGGTCGCCGTAAGAGAGATGAACAAGAAATCCACATTCGAATTCCGAATGTTCTTGTTTGTCAGACTCTAACTCTCATGAGATGAGATCTAATCATTCGATGGATTAATCATCCCTCACAAAACTTTCAGTGGTGTTTGACGACTCATAGTCTCCACCACACAATTCCCACTTGGTCAAACCTTCCTATAGTTAGGACCAAAGCCAAATTCCCCTCTCGATTCCTCCAATGCACGAGAGGTCCACAAATCGAGCGATCAAACCTTCTTACGGTTGTGATCGTTCTCACACAATTCCCACTTGGTCAAACCATCCTACAGTTAGGACCAAAGCCAAATTCCCCTCTCGATTCCTCCAATGAACGAGAGGTCAACAAATCGAGCGATCAAACCTTCTTACGGTTGTGATTGTTCTCAAACTTTCCACTCGGTCAAACCTTCCTACAGTTAGGACCAAAGCTAAATTCCCCTCTTGATTCCTCCCAGGAACGAGAGGTTCACTTTCAATCCGGACAACCAAACCTATAAAAGTTAGGGTTGTTCCCCACTCTCACTTAGTCAAGCTTACCATGGCCAAGACTAAGACTGAGTCATTCCTTTTCGATAAACGAAAAGTTGCCTTTACTTCTTTTTCCACCAAACCTATAAAAGTTAGGGTAGAAATTGAGCTTCTTCAGATTCAAATGACCAATCCTATAAAAGTTAGGGTCGTTTGAACCTTTTCAATTCTCGGAGTGGAGATCCCACTCCTAGTTTCATCCTTCGGATCCTGGGGGTGGAGATCCCACCCCGAGTTTCCTTTCCTACTGAAGATAGAATATAAAATTCTTCCTCTTCAGATTCAAATGACCAATCCTATAAAAGTTAGGGTCGTTTGAACTTTTCAATTCTCGGAGTGGAGATCCCACCCCTAGTTTCGTCTTTTCGGATTCTGGGGGTGGGGATCCCACCTTAAGTTTCCTTTCCTGCTGGAGATAGAATATAAAATTCTTCCTCTTCAGCACTGGGAGATAGAATATAAAATTCTTCCTCTCTCAGTTTGTCTTTGAAAAGACGCAACCCCAAACTTCCAGTCCGTGCACTTTGTGCACGGGGCGGTGCGGGGTACCCTTCGGCATCACAACACAAAGTCTCAGAGAGTTCACTCTCTTAGCACAACGTTACATGCGGAACGGATCTAGACAATTCGCATGCTAGCCTGATTCAAACGGTAATCGGTAAAGGCACATCAAACCCGTTAAAGGTTGGGGGTTTGCCAAAAACCCCAAAGCCTATACCTAACACGTATAGCCGGTTTAGTCTTTTACCGATTAAAGAAGACACCAGGGTCTAAACCTGGGGAATTTTATCCCAAAGCCTAAGAAGGGATAGGTCATCGCCTAATACGCGGTGCGGGGTGCCCTTTTCCCTATAAGAAATGGTGAAGTCTATGTATTCAAAGTCATAGCATTGAGGGCTGGGGGTGTACCAAAAATCCTGTGAAAGAAGCAAATGCGGAGTCTCTAGTAATAGATCAAGCCAAAAGCATACAACAACAAGTTCGTTAGCCCGAAGGCAACTGACGGCTAAGAACATGGGACTCTAAACTAGAGAGCCTGTCCATGTAGCCCTGCTCAAGTTCTGCCTGCAGGCTAGCTCGGACAGAGTCTTCAGAACTGCTTAAGACCTCCGTGGCTTCACTTTGCAGCTTCATCAATCCCTCCTGTGTCGATCCCAGCTTATCGAGCGTCCATTCACAAGAACGCTCTAATCCAGCCAGGTCCTCGGCGATAAGAGTAGCGGACTCTTCGGCACACCTTAAGGCCTCCTTTAGCCTAGCTATCTCTTCACGGGTGGAATCCAAGGAGCTGAGTAACTCGGCTCTGTCGGCATCCTTCTTCGCCAGGGTAGCCATCAGCTGTGCAACAGAATGCTCACGTGATCGAAGCTCGCTACCGATGGAAGATCTCAGGTCATGCCACTGCATTAGCCTATCCTCCATCTGAGAGGATACAAAAGAGGAAGCTCCACCAGCCTTCAACTCCCTTAGCTCTCGGATCTCTGACTCCAGAACAGCAAATTCGGCAGTGAAGGAATCGGCCAACTCTGGATGTCCCTCTTCCCTCATCATCATCATGTGACGAGAAAAGAAACGCCTGAACTGATCGAAACAGTACTCTCTGTGAAGAAGCTTCTCGATCATGCCGTTATAAAAGGCGGTTAAAAAGCCAAGGTCCATACGGAAAACGTCTCTGTCTGGATCGGTATCGACCAAAAGAGCGTGGACACGCTCATACAGAGAAGATCGAGATCCTGCAAGCAGTGATATAGAAAGCTAAGGGATTATCAAGTACAATGAGGAAATTCAAAGTCAAATTCCGAGCGTACCTATGCCGACGGAGGTTCCCTCGGGCTGAGGTCCGACAGACTCCGGGATAACGGCAGGGGTGGTCATGGAGGGTATATCAACCCTTGTAGGCAGGTCAGTCATACCTCCCGGCTGTGGCGGGGAAACACCGCCCTCATGTAAGCTATCAGCTCCAGTAACCGTAGTGGCATCAGGCACAACGCCTGGTCCTATAGTTACACTTCTTCATTAGTCAAAATGGAAAGTGGGATGAAAAATAAAAAAATGAAGGGAATCGGATATATACCTGTGAATGAATCACTCCCAAAGAGTGGTCTCACAGTCCCTCTGGAAGTCTGTTCAGCCAGCATGTCGGCTAATAATCCGACGTCAGGTTTTGAGAAACTTGGTGCAGGAACATATCCCTGTTCCTCAAAACCTACATCATGGAAGGCTCCCTCCCATAAGCTAGTTGAACCGCGGGGAAGAGCACCTCGAGAGGGAAGGCATCTGAAGCCTGGTGTGGAACAACACATTTCTTCAACCAGAGCGCAAGGTAGCCTGCCAGTAAAGATCGGGGCTCAATAGACTTCTGTGCACGACGAAGGAACGAACGGAACTTGGTCCCTGCGGGAAAAGCTCCCTCAGCACTGGCAAGGGTATAAGAACGAGTCTCATGCTTCTCCATCAACTCGTTAATGGTGGTAAAGGTCAAGACATCTAACTCTCGAACGGGCCCGCTGGAATCACCCTCCAAGTTCTGGAACAAATAGACAGCAAACTGCTTCAAGATGATCTTCTTCTTCGTCTTTGCTGGAGGAGAAGTCAGGAGCAAGGAGGTATGATAGTGGCAAGTGAGGTCCCAAAGAGTGTCGTACATATCAGGATTATCTTTCTTCAACCAACCCAACTGCTGGTTTGAAGGAAAGTACTCCTGATACAGGTAATCCCCCATCGGAAGGCCAGAAACCTGATGCATCTCATGTAGGGCCAACCCTAACTCTCCGCCGCTAGTCAAGAATGTGTTACTATCAGGCATATATGTCTCTAGCAACGCCAAAAAGTGGCGGCAGCTGACTGGGAGTCCGTGTATGGTGGCTCGTATGGGTACATACAATCCACTACTCTTCAAATCCTTCTCCCATCGCCCCAAGACGTAACTGGTCATGCGGGTCCACCACCCCTTTGTTAGCGAGGAAGCCCAACCGTAGCATCTATAATCTGGTGGAGGTAACCGTCTTCCGAGCTGAGCCAGACGATTCCTCACGGTAGGAGCAGCTACCGATACCTCGCCTGGGGGTGCGGTATCAAGACCCATGACCCCGGGTCGAAGTCCACGAATGTGGTGATACCCAGTAGAACCGGGAGTCTTGAGATGAGAGGTATATCCGCACTGCACCCGCTCAGCCTCGTCAGTGAGATGCCAGGACATCTGTCGCCCTACAGCCTATCTCTCCAGATGAGTGAAAGAACATTGACGAGGAATGGAGGGAATATATAGAAGAGCCCCTTCGTTAAGATTCAGCCAATGCTCCTCAGTAAGAGTTAATGTAGCCGGATCCTCAGTATGATCTCCGAACAGAAAATCCGGCTTCTTTAAAGCCTGAGTGGAGGAAGAATCCGCGGTAAGGGGAGCATCTGTAATGAGTTGGCGTAAACAATGACGCCCTCCATCCCGTATCAAGCGACAGGATTCGTCAGAACGATCTCTGTCGAACTGAGGAAGTGGATCAACGGCCTGCCTGGCGGAAGCCGAAGAGAACGCTTCCCTACTACAACCAGTAGGGGCATGATGAGGGAGGCTACCCGTGGGGAACTCGACTGCAACAAAGCATAAGGATAGAATCAGAAAATCCATCTCATAAAGGTGAGACGAGATTATTCGCGGGATAATTAGAGAGACGATTTCGAGTGTCCTACACCGGGAGGACGGTATGCGTCATCACGTAGATACCGTGATAACACACACCGACCTGTAAGGTGTAAGACGACACGAGATCGCCCCAATACATCCGAGGACTTGAATTGGCTAAGCAAAACAAGTCCGTAACCTTAACCCCCGCAAAGAGGAGTATCGGTTCTTCCTTCATGACCCGCGAAGAGGTCAATCGGGGATACAGAAAATATAAATTCTCACCCCCGAAGAAAGAAGCCGCTGAAGAAGATACAGCGGGAGCCTCCTCCTCGCTGTGCTACGAATGGGAGCGACTCCTGGAAGGTCGAGAGCGACAAGGAGACATCGCAAACCTGCAATGAAAAGCAGTACATCAGGTACAATATGAATTCACGAAATATTGGAAAAAGGGAAATTAAGCACTTGAACTTAAAATCCTATAAATAAATAGGATTTTATAGTTGAAGTCTAATTAGACCTACAAATTTCGTGCGCGCGAAACAATAATTGTCATTTTCGCAGAGAATTTCGGTGAAATACCCAAAATACCCCCCGTGTTCAAGGCCAAATTCGGGTCAAGGACACGCGTGATCCGGGTCATGATCATCACATTCGATCATCTAGCACCCCGGTGCCCCACAATTTTGGTTAAATTTTGCAAATAAGCCTTTTTGCAGAATTTAGCCAATTTTGCATAAAAACCCCTCCACAAATTTTTGGTTTGGTCTCCGCATGCCTTTATCAAAAAATTTAATCATGAATTTGTGGTCTAAACTCCTTGGATTTCAGCCTCAAATTCGCTGACCTTTTGCAAATAAGCCCCTCTAAAACATTTATGGGCTGTTTTGCAAATAAACCCCTCAACAACTCTTGCATAAAGCACCCCTCACTTTTCTTGAGCAAATGGATATGAATCCAAGTTCCAAAATTTCAGTTCCATTTTTTCATAAAAGCCCCCACGAATTTCAGTCCCATTTTTGCAAATGAGCCCTCCAAAATTCGGCCATATTGCCTCTTTTGCACAAAACCCCCCAAAGTATGGTGCATACACAACCCCTAGCC
>BQKN01062275.1:8644-53302 GCA_022839385.1 Asparagus kiusianus
AAAGACGATGTTTGTCGGCCTTCAACTAGACAGTCGAAAAGGTGGTAGTTTCCTCAAACTCCTCGTTGATAGCCACCTACTCTCACATTAACTACTCTAACAAAGTTATCATTGCTCTTTTCCCCAGTCGTCGGACCTAGTCAGCTCCAAGCACCTGTTGTCCTCCTCACATTGAATAACTGGATGAATCGCCCTCTTCAGTGGCTGACACTTATAAGATATCTGCCAACTCAGCTGCCTATCTGGACTCGGCCCAAATTAACTTTTTGCCCTTCCGATCTGCTATAAAAGGAAGCTATATTGTATGAGATAACTTGTTCTGCTTTTTTGCAACTTTGAACTCCTCTTCTTCACTTACTTCTTATTTTTTCACTCAAGTTTATACGCTAACTTGATCGTTGGAGGAATAACCGGAGAACCCACTCCAGCCTCTCACGAGCTTTTTATGTGCAGGACAGAACATCAGGCTATAGAACTGGACATCTAAAGAAGCTTGAGGACGCTAACCCAACATTAATTCCTAACTAAACCTCTTGTTCGATAACTGACATCAACAAACTCAGTTGAGGCTTGCTTTTCAGAGAGTTGTATCACGTCAATCAATTTTTGACCGTTGGTGATCTCTATAGCAATTGTTTTTTTTTCATTCATCTGAAAATTGCAGAACATTTTAGTTGCATAATCTCCATGGTTAGTTCTAATAACTATGTGTATTTCCTTCATCATTCCATCAAAGTTACATGTTTTAGATAACATAAATATTTTTCTTGATCCTCCCTCATATATAGACATATTATTCATTTCAAAAATGCTAAGTCTTTCGTTGAAGAAGCAAATAATGGGTATTACATTCACCATCAGAACTAAAATATTAACATTCATCATATGCAAATTATCTATTACACTTAATAAATTAAATTTAATATATTATTTTTCTAGTTAAACCTTAATTAAAAAACCCTTGTAGGCTATCTAAAAAATTATTGTAGATAGTTTATCCCTATCAAAAACCGATGATAGAAGTTATAATTTGATGGCTTTCAGAAAGTTACAATTTGAAAACTTTCACTTAGATCGATGAAAGCTTTAATTCAATAGCCTTCACAATCAACATCGAGAGTTACAATCTGACGACTCTCATATTTTTAAGGAGCCAAGACAAAAGTTATAAGATGACGATCTTTACAACGCTCTAGCAAAAGAGACTACAAATTGACGGTCTCTTCAAATCAAAACGCATATATCTCTCAAACCTAAGTTATGTTCTGAAGTCCGTCTGCAAGACTGGATTTTGCCTGAACATTGGACTTAGCATGAAGCTCGTCAAGCCCGCCTGAGGCTTGCCTCTGCATTCCATAGTCAAAACACAGAGTTCATCCCTGTGATAAAACGTAGAGTTCATGCAGAGCCCAACTCTACGTCCAAGGTCCAAAACACAGAGTTCATGCAGAGTCTAACTCTGCATTCCAGGTCCAGAATGTAGAGTTCGCCTCTGCGTTTTAGAACACAGCGCGACCTCTGTGTTTCAGGTTTAAAACACAGTGTGGCCTCTGCGTTTCAAATTCAAAATGCAACATGGCCTCTACGTTCTCAGTTCCAAACGTAGAACGACCTTTGCATTCCCAATCACCAACAGAGATCCTAACCCTTCGTCCCGAACCCAGGACATAGAATTCATGTTCGGAACGCCAGTTTTGGCGTTTGACTCGCTCGAACGTGAGCTAAACGGTTCCAAAACCATTTCCACGATTTGAGGGGATCATGTCCCCCACTTAGGAGCGGAGTAAGGGGGTGGTTACACCCCTTAATCCCCTATAAATACCAGAAACTCAATTGAGTTCGGGGATCGGCTTTTTGCATCAAAAAAAAAAAGATCACGAAAGGAGAGATCGACAATCTCTTGAGCAGATCATCTTGGACCTTCCTTCAGCAACAGAGAGTTCTTGGAGCTTTCATCCTTGGTTTATTAACCGATTTTAGTTCAAATAAACTCTTTTTTAAGAGTTTAAACTCGCTCTAATTTATCAACTCGTCAAGAGTTTCAAACTTACCATGCAAGTTCTCCTTAATATCAATCAAGAGGAATCAACCACGTTCTAGTGAAACAAGATGTTCGGATTGTCAACGAGAAGCAAACTCGATGCGAGCATTCGAGGGAAGCATCTTATCGCTACCGTGAAGAACCCAGGTTAAACAAAGGGGAGGATCTCCGTCGACCCTTCTCTCTTTTGTAAATCAGGATTCCGATACAAGAAGATTATAATTTCTTTTTTCTAAGTCTGTTAGAGAGAAATTGTATTGAGAGGATTATATTCATTCTTTGTCTAAGCCAGTTAGAGAGATAATACAATAAATCATATTCTTAATTTTCTTCTTACAAATTTCCCACCAAACAAAAGATGACGACTCTGCTGAGAACTAGCTTTTTCACCAATAAAAAAGTGGTGGTGAAATCTGATACCAAGCTTGCTGGAATGACTGTTAAAACTCTGATCATCGAGTTCAATCAAGCCAAGTATGAGGAGATACTCTCCTCCGACTTCCTTAGCCCCAAGGCTATGCGTAAGACCCGCAAAGTTTTTAAGGAGACTAAAGCTCCAGTTTTGGCTGACTCATCAAATAACTATCTCCCCTGGGGATTGTACTGTTCATACAGTCCCCTCTCTGAAGGAGAAGACTTAGCTTCGGCCAAACTCATCCACCGAGTTAAAGGTTCTGCATCCGCGCCAAAGCGACATGTATCGGGTCACGAAGAGCCCATTGTGACGACCAACTCCGTCAACGCCGACGACATCACTGCAAAGGCCTTAAAACAGGCCAAGAAGAACACCACTCAATGAAGGAGAAGATCTCGACAATGAGCACAACTCCGAGAAATCCGATCTCCCAAGCAACGCGAGCTTCGCGTTTGTGAGCTAAAACGCAACTCTAAGCTATGCGTTTCTACTATGAAACGTGAGGCACGCGTTCATGAGCCCAAATAAGAGCTTCGCATGAACCAAATTAAACGCAGCTCTCAAGAGTGTATTATTCAAACAAAACGCAGCATTCAAGAGTGCGCTATTCAAGCAGAATGCAGTACTCAGGGGCATATTATTCAGCCAAAACGCAGCTCTCACGAGCGCGTTATTCAGTCAAAATGCATACCTCAAGGGACCATTACTAAGCCAAAATGCAACCCTCAAGGAAATGTTTCCAAAGCCGAACGCAACTCTCAAAGGTGCGTTCCAGAACTAAAATGCATATCTCAGGACTGCATTTCATCAGCGAAACACAGCCTTCAGTATTGTGTTAATCAAGCTAAACACGACCCTCATGTTTCTTCTTCGGAATGTGATGTGATTTGTCGTGTTCAAAAAGATCAACATGGATTTAAAATTTATGTTTGCTAAGAACCAATCCCATCCACTGACGGACAGGGGGTTCCATCTCTACCCTCACGCTCAGTGAGAGGTTCATCCCAAGTCTTTGACTTGTGGGAATTGTTGTCGAGAGAAAGACCGATGCAAAGAGTCGTTCGTTCATGCTAATGTGAACGACTAATTTCTACGGTTCTCTCGGGATGTCAATGTTGCTCACATGTGGCCAAAATATTAGGGTTCGACCAATTAATGAATGTTGTTTTGCCCGATCAACAACGACATTCGCGCATAAAGAAGACTTTAGAGGGTGAATACCTTAGAGTTACTTTAGAGGGTGAATACCTTAGAGTTACTTCCAACATGATCGGTAGAGGGAAGTCATCAATCTCTAGTCTTAATGAGTCAGAGACGAGCCAATCTCCAAACTTCAAAGAGATCCTGAATGAGTTTGAGGAATCTACCAACATACCCGAACTCGAAGGGGAGTCATACCTCCTGTTGATTATCGAAGATTGGCTAGAGGAACTACTTCTGATGGTGAGCATTCAGCTATCACAGAATCTCAATCCTCTAGCTCTTTCGTAGAACATGAGATCTCCGCCTATATGATGAGAAACCATGAAGATCTCTCAAAGAGGGTTGATGAGCAACAAGTCATGCTCCAAGCACAACAGGAAACTATCAATCAACTTCGGGATATGATGGCTCAGTTCATTGCAGATAGAGCCAACTTCCATAAAGCTGAGTCACAACCTCAGCCGGAATCCTCCCGGAAAGGTGGATCATCCATATCGAAGGGGAAACAAAGAGTGAATGAGACTGCTAACCAAGAAACTCATCACATAGAATCATCCCCCGAACAAGAGATTAAGAACGAACATAATCTCCAGTCTACCAAAATGGAAGAATTGGAAGCCCGCCTCAATGCCATTGCTAACAGAGGTGAGCTCCAAGATGAGAGAATTGCTAGGTCCTGTCTTGCCTAATGTGATACAACCCTTTATCCTCAAAAATTTAAAGTCCTGACGCTACAAACTTTTGACAGCACGGGATCACCGAATTAATATATCTATCATTTCAAGTCACAGATTAGGAATGCGATATCAAATGACGTCATACTGGCTCGATTGTTCATTGGAACCCTCAAAAGAGTTGCCTTTGAATAGTTCAGGAAACTACCTGTCGGATGTCTCCAAAAGTGGGCGGATTTAGAGAGACTCTTCCTGTCAAGATTTTTTGAAGAGAATATAGAAGTCTCCATCCATACCCTTCTTGCTATTAAGCAGAAGAAGAGGGAGCCAGACAAAGCCTTCGTCAAAAAGTTCCGAAGCATGGATCTTTGATGTGGAGACCTGTCTACCTTAGTGGAGACCTGTTGACACAACTTGCAGACCGACCTTCTAGCACAAATGAGGGTTACAGAATACCGTTCCTAGAAACAATTAATCTCTCAAGGGGAACATGCTCAAAAAATCATTGCCAGGGTCAAAGCTGAAGAATAAAGTAAGCAAAATCAACCTGAGCAACGGGACCAAGTCCAATCTTCTCAATCAGTAGGGAAAGATACTTGTTTGGTGGAAAATTTGTAGTAAAACTGAAAGAAATATATTTGATTTGTATTCTCTCAATCTCAACTATAATTTGAATTTTTGATTATAAAAGAGAGGAGAATTGATCTGAATTCTCTCCTTTGTTTAATTCTGGGTTTTTCATGGTAGCGATGGAGTGCCTCTCTCGAATGCTCGCGTCAAGTTTGCTCTCCGTTGACGATCCGCACATATCAATTCACTAGAACAACTAACTTGCATGACAAGTTTGATTAAGAACTCTTAACGAGTTTTGTAACTCAGAATGAGTGTGATAGGCAAAATCTGCAAGCACACAGACTCGTTGTAGCTAACAAGGTCGATCCCACAGGGACTAGGGGTTAATTACCAAATTTCACGTTATTTGGCTAGCTAAACTAATGAGTAAATTAGAAGAGATTAAAAGAAATAAAATAAATAGCTAATCAGGTGGAATTCAATATAATGAAGGGTCAGGATTGGGTTTTTAGCACAACTTTGATGCTCAATGATGAATTATTTTAGTTCCCGGTGTTGGTTTAATCTAGAAAGGGTGAATTAGCCTAAATTAATCTAAAGACTCTTTCAAGGTCTAAAGATCGTGCCTAATTGATCTTAATTAACCTACTTTCATGGAATCAAGATTAAATGAAACTCGTTAAGTTTTATGCTAATCCAAATCAAATCCCCAAGGAATCTAGCCTACTTTCGTGGTTCGAGTTCCCTGCTTAATTTCTAGAGATCTGATATTAATCTTTACCTTTCAGTCCTTCAATTAATTACCTATGATTGCTAATACGGTGATCAAGCAAATCAACAAAATTAAAACTCTCTAAATCAAGTTAAAAGATTTAAACTTTCACCAAGAACCTATATTAATTCATCATCAATCACCAAAAGTTGGGTTCTTTCCCAACCTAGACAAGAAATCTACTCACACATGATTGGAATAAGAGAATACATCAAGTAATTATGCAAATCAATCATAAGAAGAAATAAATTAAAGAGAGGAAGGAATTAACCCGTCTTTCAATTGAGATCTTCAAAATCAAAACTTGCAATCCAATCTTGTACAAGAAAATAGTGTCTTCCTTCAATACTTGAACTCTAAAATAGTTGCTAATTGATGGCTAAGAGAACATAACCAAAAAATATCAAAATCCTAAACCAAAATATCTATTTATATGTCCCTAAAAAATATGGAAAAAGATAAGGTCCGCGCCATCGGTGTGGCGTGCACCACACCAGGGTGTGGTGGAATCTGTTTGCTGATTTTGTGCTTGTCTGTACATTCTTATGTATTTTGGCTATAACTTTTGCATCCGACCTCAGAATATGGTGATTCAAGTTGCATTGGAACCTGTTAAAGAGATCTACAACTTTTATCTTTTGAGCTTTTCCGAATTCAAATTGTATCATGATCGAAATTCCAGTTCTTCATACTCATGCATCCATTTTCTTCACGAACCATGCATTCGAAATCTTGTTGTTGCTTCAAACTCTTGTTCAACTTCCAATGATCATTGAATCTTTCAACCTTGAGCCAATACCTACATATAAGAATACAAACAACAGCAGTATCCTTGATCTAAACACGAAATATGCATTAAACATCCGTAAATCATGCTTGAAACACACTAAGATAATGCATATTTTACGTGTTTATCAACTCCCCCAAGCTTAGAATTTTGCTTGTCCTCAAGCAAATAAACAATAAAAATTAGGAGGAGTGGAAGCCAAATAGAGTAGAGATCACCCCCTCATCAATCCTTTAACCAATATCAAACATATCACAAGACAAATATGTTTCATCGGGACTTAACAAAGTAATTTTCAAAACTCTCAACAAAATCACATTTCAAAATTTATTTACGATCACAAGCGTCACAAGTCAAGTATATCCATCCTATCCAATTCTCAAGTCAAAGTAGGGAAAAGAAATTCATGTAGCTAGCTTCAATCCAGTAGTAAAATTGAGACTTTCAGGTGGTTAAATTAGTAGACCTCACTTTAGGGTACGTGGACTCTCGATCTCTCATGTGTTTAAGGATGTCGCTCAAAATTCTTCCGAATGGATGTATTCAATCCATAAGCTTGCATTTCATCTTAATTTTCCACCACTTCAAAAACTAATGCATGCAAAAAATCATGAGGTCTTTTATTAGTTGTAACGGGGCTAGGGTCAAAAGGGTAGGATAGATATTTGGGATTGGTTGAAAGCCTATCACTAGTGGAGCGATAATTGAAAAAGATTAGATCTCAAAGTAAGATTAATGACATCCACACAAATTCCATCATCTATTAAAGAACTTCTTCCAACTACTCCTTTCAGTATGCCATAATGAATTCTTTCGACACCCGCAATTACATACACCATAAAGAGGACACTTTATTCATCTTTTTTTTTGAATTGAATTATGAAAAGGAAGCAAACACCTACTTTCACTCCCCCAAGCTTACACCACATTACTCACATAGCCCATTACATCAAAAAAATGTGCTCCACTAGCTTAGGCAATGGGTAAGGAATAAAACCGGGTTTTGAAGGCTATATATGTGGGTTAAATCAACAAAAATTAGGCTCATAGGCTCAAGGGGCTAATCAAAGGGAATAATAGTGCATGCTAGGCTGTTTGGCTTAAGTGGACTATAAATAAAAATGTGCATCGATCACATTTTATGCATACAAAAGTTATATGTGCCTCGAAGAGATTCAATGCAAGTTCTAGTATCCTACACCATTGGAGAATATCACACAAGAAAAGAAAATAATGATTGGATATATAACGCATCCAATTTCAGGCTCAAGATCTCACAGGTTTTATTTGTCTACCAAAATTAATTTCCCTCTTGTCTCAATAGAGTAATAGTTGTGATGCTAGCCACATAAATGCTAAATCTTATAAGACAAGAGAATAGTCAAGTTTGGTTCTCCCATATTGTTAACTTGTAATCAAAAGCCTTTAAGAATCAGTTGCAAAATGGTTTAAGAAGTTGTCAAGTCCCGACTAATGAGCATCTATCTAGTTCAATGATCGATAAATGTTAATGATTCATATCATCATCAGGAGATCATTTCCCTTTTTTGGATTTTCGTTTTTATTTTTTTTATTTTTATTTTTGGGAAAGAAGAAACAAAGCAAAGAAAAACAAAAATAAAAATAAAAGAAAAATAGGCAATCATAGACAGCAATCAATGCATAAACGACCCACACCCTCAAGCTTAAGATCTACATTGTCCTCACTGTAATAAGATAGAAATTAGTGTAAGGTTGTAGAGGACATACCAACTCACTGGTCAGAAGGAGGCGGCGTGTAGGCATCATGTCGGAGCTGCCGCTCGTGAAAAGACTACATCATGTAGTGTATAGAGTCCGATAGTTGTCCTTGACGTTGTTGCTCATGCTCGATGGCACCTACACGGTTAGTAAGAGAGGCAAGAGAAATAAGGATAGCTGATAATTCCACTGACCAATCAGGGCGATGGGAAGAGCTAGTTTTCCTAGTAGGCTCAGCCTGAATAGGGATCGGGGGTACCGTGTCAATATCCTTAGCTGGTACAACCTCGTGACCATCACAATTCACAAAATCAGATGTGAGGTAGGACCAATTGGTGTGAACATGGATGGTCGTGCGATCATGATTAAGGAGTGGGAAAAGATAATTGTCTTGAAAACATAACCATAACCTATTGCCCTTATTACTAATCAATTTTATATGTAGAGAAGCATCTAGGTTAATGGACGCACAAGGACTTAATGGATGAAGTCCCTCGACAAGCTCCCCTAAACCCATCCCGTAAGCTAAAGTGGTAATCAAGCCACCTAACACAATCTTTTCACTCGTTGCTCTTGCTGCATGACACATATGATGAACCATAAAAGCTCCTGTGTCAACCTTATGTCCCTCAACCATGGCACATAAAAGGTAGAGCTCTCTCTGACACATAACTCCATCACTCTCGCCTCGACCAAAAATGGTGAAAGCCATGAACATCTGTAAATATCTAAAGCACGGGTTATAAATAGCAGAGGCTCGTGACAAAGAGGGATCATAGGTTCTTTGAGTGGTAGAGTGTGCGATAGAAATCCAAAAGGGGGTCAAGTTAAAATTTTTAGGGACAATCCTAACCCCACCCTCCGAAAAACCAAATATCTAGTTTAATGCTAATGTAAGTATGTGAGACTGGTTAAATAGCCTAAAAGTGATTTTTCCTTCCTTTACTCCCTCACCATTAAATAAAACAGCATCAAAAGAGCTCAAAAATTCTAGAGTAATACGCTCGTACGTGGGATGTTTAGCCTCTATAAAATTTATCCACCCAACTCGTCTTAGGAGGTATGAAACATCATCCCACAGCCCTAACTCACGCACACAATTCTCATACAAGTAGCGGGTACTCAGAATTCCCCGCTTAACCAGTGTATTATACCTAGATTGTTGTTGTGCATTGACAAATTCTATACTATGAGGGTTTTGGGGAGGGGGAGAGTTACCTTTGTGTCGTCGCGCTGTAGAAGTTGAGGCTCCCTGACTAGGCCGTCCGTGCTTAGGTCCTATTTAGGCTCTCAAATAGGAATTGACAGTAGGTGTTGAAGGCAGAGGAGGTTTGGAGAAGACTGCGGTGGTTGGTTGCTGATCGGAGAGGAGGATGGGCTAGGTCGGAGAGTGTGAGCGGTCTGGTGATGATGTTGATGAGGGGAGAAGTTTGGAGGTGGGGTCAGCGATGGTGAGAGGGGAGCGGCCTGAGAGGAGAGAGTGGCCGAGGTGGTGAAGTCAGTGAGGAGAGGCGACCAGGCTGACAACGAGAGAAGAAGCGGCGGTGTAATCAGATCTGGGTCGGAGGGGAAAAGAGGGGCTGACGGCAGTTATGGTGATGATGGATGGGGGTGGTGGTCAGGCTGTGGATGAGAGAAGTGGAGAGGGCGGTGATGGAGGAAGTCAGGGCGGTTTAATCGGTGGTCGAAGAGGTGAAGAGTGGATGGGGGCGGTGATTGTAGGAGAGGAGATATGGCGGCTGATGGGTTAGGTCAGAGAAATTGAAAGGAGGTCTGTGTTGGAACGAAAGAGAAGGGGAGGAGTTTGGGCGTTTTTAGATAGATTTTTTTTGTGGACCATGGGTGTGGCGTACACCACCCCTGGGTATGGTAGAGTCTAAAATTCTTCTTCCCGTGGACCATGGGTATGGTGTACACCACCCCTGGGTGTGGTAGGCTCTAAAATTCTTCTTCCTGTGGACCATGGGTGTGGCGTACACCACCCCTGGGTGTGGTAGAGTCTGCCACTCTATTTTAACTCCTTTCTCTATAGGTTTTTTATTCCTTGTTCTTCCTTCTTCTCAACTGCATGATTGAAAATGTTATAAGTTAAATTTGTGCCGATCCAATTGCCTAAAAAAATAAAAATAAAATAAATTTTTTTAAAAAAATGAAAATAAAATAAAATAAAATAAGATCAAAAAAATGGATGAAAACTTGGGTTGCCTCCCAAGAAGCGCTCGTTTATGGTCATGAGCTCGATCCCTTTTGCGCTCAATTCTCCGACGAAGGGGGATCGGAAAGGGTATAAGTGACCACTTTCTCGTTTTGTTCACCTACAATGTAGTGCTTCAATCGTTGCCATTCACCTTGAAAGATCCTGTTGTTTTGCTCCAGACTTCAACAACTCCACTAGGAAAGACCTCACGGACTTGAAAAGATCCGGACCACCTAGACTTGAGCTTGCCCGGAAAAAGCTTCAAATGAGACTTGAAAAGTAGCACCATATCTCCTTGATTAAACTCTCTTTGAAGGATATTCTTATCGTGCCATCGTTTAGTATTTTCTTTATAAATACGAGCATTCTCATAGGAATCTAAACGTAGCTCATCTAGCTCATGAAGTTAAAGTTTTCTTTTCTCACCTACGGTCTTCATATCGAAATTGAGCAACTTGATAGCCCAATACGCCTTATGCTCTAACTCAACTGGGAGATGAAACGATTTGCCATACACCAACTTGAACGGTGTCATACCTATGGGTGTTTTGTAGGCAGTTCGATAGGCCAATAAAGCCAAGAGTTTCATAGACCAGTCCTTTCTCGAAAGATTAACTGTTTTCTCCAAGATATTCTTAATTTCTCGATTCGAAATCTCCACTTGACCACTAGTTTGAGGATGGTATGGCGTGGCAACCTTATGAGTGACCCCATATTGTCTTAAGAGGGCTTCGAATTTTCTTTCTAAGAAATGTGAACCGCCATCACTGATTACCGTCCGTGGCACCCCAAACCTTAGAAAAATGATGTTCTTGAATAGTTTTACAACCACTTTAGCATCATTGGTGGGGATGCTATCGCTTCTACCCACTTGGAGACGTAATCCATCGCCACTAAGATGAACTTGTTGTTACACAATGGCAGAAACGGTCCCATGAAATCTATGCCCCACACGTCAAAGACCTCAATTTCCAAGATGGAGTGTAAAGGCATCTCATGTCGCTTCGAAATGTTCCCGATCCTCTGATAACTATCACATGAAGTCACAAACTGTCTTGCATCCCGGAAAAGACTCAGCCAATAGAAACCTGATTGTAGAACTTTTGCAGCTATCTTTGAAGTGCTTGCATGTCCTCTGTAAGAAGATGAATGGCAATGATGGAGAATACTTGTAACCTCATCTTCAAGAACACACCTTCTAAACATCCCATCAACACACCGTTTGTATAGAAATGGTTCATCCCAAAAGTAATACTTCAAGTCAGTAAAGAACTTCTTCTTCTGTTGATAGCTCAGATCTGGAGGCAAAACTCCACACACTATGTAGATGATGAAGTCCGCATTCCATGGTGCATCCAATATTTCTATGGCTAACAACTGATCATCCGGGAAAGAGTCGTTGATCGGTAGTTCATCCTCCTCCTTGTCATGTGATTCTTGTTTCATCCTCGACAAATGGTCTGCCACCAAATTTTACGTCCCTTTCTTGTCCTTTATCTCTAAGTCAAACTCTTGTAAAAGAAGTATCCATCGAATCAACCTAGGCTTAGCATCATGCTTGGTCAAACGATATTTGATGCGGAGTGGTCGGTTTAAACGATGACTTTAGACCCCACTAAGTAAGACCTGAACTTTTCAAAGGCGAAGACAACTGCTAATAGCTCCTTTTTAGTGGTAGTGTAGTTAACTTGGGCCTCATCAAGAGTGAGACTAGCATAATAAATTGCATGAACTATCTTGTTCTTCCTTTGGCCCAACACAACACCAACCGTATAATCACTTGCATCAGTCACGACTTCGAATGTGAGATTCCAGTCCGGTGGTTGCATAATAGGAGCAGTTATCAATGCTTCCTTCAACCTACAGAAAGCATCAAGACATTCATTAGTAAAATCAAAGGGAGCATCTTTAAGAAGAAGTTTAGTTAAGGGTTTTGTAATTTTTGAGAAGTCTTTAATGAAACGTCGATAGAAACCGGCATGTCCCAAGAAACTTCTTACTCCCCTAACCGACGTTGGTGGAGGCAAATTTTCAATGACTTCCACTTTTGATCGATCAACCTCAATTCCGCGCTCGGACACCTTGTATCCTAGAACTATTCCATCCCTTACCATAAAGTGGTATTTCTCCCAGTTTAGGACTAAATTAACTTCTTCGCAATGCTGCAAAACTCGAGACAAGTTATCTAAACAACCATCAAAGGTAGTCCCATACACAGAGAAGTCATCCATAAACACATCCATAATATCTTCTATAAAATTAGAGAAAATTGCCATCATACATCGTTGAAAAGTAGCAGGGGCATTACAAAGACCGAAAGGCATGCGCCTATAAGCAAAGGTCTCATAGAGACATGTAAAAGTGGTCTTTTCTTGGTCACTAGGATGAATAGGGATTTGGAAAAATCCCGAATAGCCATCTAAATAACAAAAATAGGAATGCCTAGCCAACCTTTCCAACATTTGGTCTATAAAGGAAAGTGGAAAATGATCTTTTCGGGTTGCCTTGTTTAATTTTCTATAATCAATACATATCTTCCAACCCGTAACTGTCCTAGTAGGGATAAGTTCGTTATTCGTATTCTTCACTACGGTTACACCCCCTTTTTAGGAACCACATGGACCGGGCTAACCCATTCACTATCTGAAATAGGATAGATTACACCAGCATCTAGTAGCTTAAGCACCTCCTTTTTAACCACTTCCTTCATGTTAGGATTTAATCTACGTTAGTGCTCTATACAGGATTTATGATCATCTTCCAAGAGAATTCTATGCATGCAAATTGATGGATTGATTCCCTTAATGTCGTTCATGGTGTATCCTATGACCTTGCGATGCATCCTAAGTGTTCTAAGCAACTTATCAGTTTTATTTTCATTTAGACATGCATTCACAATCACATGATAAGTAGAGTCAGGGCCAAGAAATTTATATCTTAAAGAGGAAGGGAGGGGTTTTAATTCTACCTTTGGCGCATTATCCTCTTCACAAATAGATCCTTTTGGCTCAAACTTCAGACTTTCAAACTTTGCATTTCGAAATGGAGCAGTCGATGTTGATTCTAAAGATTGAGCATACGCGGCTACCTCGGGGTCTTCATCATTTATTGATCTATTGCTTACCAAACACTTCTCAAGTGGATCAGCTGAGTTATTGTTTGCAATTTGCTCATGTGTACACTTGTCAATGACGTCGACCCTGTAACAAATTTTATCAGTTAGAGGGAGTTTCATAGTATTGCTTAAATCAAATTCTACCGTTTCCCCTCCAATATTTAAAGAGAGCCTTCCATTTTTAACATCGATTATAGCACCTGCAGTAGCAAGGAAGAGTCTTCCTAATATAATTAGAATGTTAGAATCTTCTTCTATTTCTAAAATAACAAAATCAACCAGGATAAAGAACTTACCGACCTGGATAGGTACATCTTCAAGTATACCTACCGGATATTTTACCGATCGATCCGCCAATTGGAGTGATATCGTGGTTGGCTTCAAATTACCTATGCCAAGCTTCTTACAAATAGACATCGGCATCAAACTTACGCTTACACCTAAATCACACAAAGCATGGTTAATAGAGACATTACCAATAACACAAGGAATAGAAAATAAACCTGGATCCTTAAGCTTAGGAGGCAGCTTATTCTGGATGATAGCACTACACTCCTCAATAAGGGCCATAGTCTCGTATTCTTCCAACTTCCTTGTGTTAGATAGGATCTCTTTTAAGAACTTAGCATAGGAAGGCATTTGAGAAATAGCTTCAGTGAACGGGATATTGATGTGTAACTTTTTCAAAATCTCCAAAAATTTTCCGAACTGCTTTTCTAACTTAGCCTTAGCTAACCTATGGGGAAAGGGTAGATGAGGCTTGTAAGGAGCGGGGGGCACATATTTCTCAACTTTTTCTTCTTCCTGCATCTGGGTCTCATTATCCATATCTATTATAATTTTACTTTTCTCTTCATGATGACCATCCACCCCATCATTTTTCTTCATCTTAGGTCCCTCATATTGTTTTCCACTCCTAAGGGTTATAGCATTCACATGGCCCTTGGGATTCGTCTCGGGTTGTCTAGGAAGCATGCCTGAAGGCCTAGAAAAAGAGCTAGCATTTTGTGCCAATTGAGTGATTTGTGTCTCTAACATCTTGTTATGTGTAGCTAGGGAATCCATCTTAGAGGCTAATTGTTTTACTACCTCATTCGTTGTTTGTTGTTATTGCTTAAACTCTTCATTCTATTTCGATTGAGTCATCACAAACTTTTCCATCATATTTTCCAAATTAGACCTTTGGGGAGGGAGATTGGATTGAGGAGTACGAAAACTAGGTGGACCAAAATTAGATGCAGGCATGAGATTTCCCGGTGGGTTTCTATAAAAAAAATTAGGATGATTCCTCCACCCCGGATTATAAGTGTTGGAGAAAGGGTCTCCCTTCTGATTAAAGTTATTAACATAGTTGACATGTTCATTACCAGAAGTATTAAGGGATGAGGGGTTTCCTAATTGACATTCAAGTGCAGAATGACCCACATAACCGCATATCTCACATGCAATTGAAGTAGACACCACAGAATTAATACTCAAGCTTTCAACCTTTATAAATAAAGCATCAACTTTAGAGGATATATGATCTAAAGCATCTATTTCATACTTGCCACCTTTTGATGTCTGAGCACGCTCGTTCGCCCATTAATAGTGATTCTGAGCTATGTCTTCAATGAGAGTGTATGTCTCATCTATTGTTTCGTTCATCAAAGCTCCTCCTGCAGCAGCATCAACAGTCATCCGAGTGTTGTAAGTGAGCCCGTTGTAGAAGGTGTGAACAATTAACCACTTCTCCAGTCCATGGTGAGGGCACATCTTCAATAATTCCTTGTAGCGTTCCCAAGATTCATAAAGTGACTCTCCTTCCTTCCGTACAAAGCTTGTGATCTGGTTCCTTATATGTGCTGTTTTACTTGGAGGAAAATACTTTGCAAGAAATACCCTGGACAACTGACCCCAAGTGGTGATGGACCCAACGGGCAATGAGTGCAACCAAGCCCTAGCCTTGTCCTTTAAAGAGAACGGAAATAATCTGAGTCGAATAGCATCATTGGTCACTCCATTAAGCTTCAAAGTGTCGCAATACTCCAAGAAAATTGACAAGTGGAGATTCGGGTCTTCAGTAGCACCTCCTCCAAACTGATTTTGCTGAACCATTGAGAGTAGTGATGATTTTAGCTCAAAATTATTAGCTTCAACAGTGGGCCTTGTAATACTCGAATGCGTGCCTTGAGCATTTGGGGCAACGAAATCCTTAAGAAGCTGATTCTGATCACCTATTATAGCTTGTTCTGTGTTCCTTTGTTTCCTTATATACCTTCTTATCTCTGCAAGAGTCACTGATAGTTCAGGATTGTTTCCGTTGTGTACTTCTGTTTGATGCCCTTGCATAAAAGAAAGTGAGTAGCAAAGAGAATATAAAAAAAATCTAGTCTAGTTAATAACGTAAACACTCAATATTAACACTGTAGTCCCCGGCAATGGCGCCAAAAACTTAATAGGAAAAATCTGCAAGCGCACAGACTCGTTGTAGCTATCAAGGTCGATCCCACAGGGACTAGGGGTTAATTACCAAATTTCACGTTATTTGGCTAGCTAAACTAATGAGTAAATTAGAAGAGATTAAAAGAAATAAAATAAATAGCTAATCAGGTGGAATTCAATATAACGAAGGGCCAGGATTGGGTTTTCACCACAACTTCGATGCTCAATGATAAATTATTTAGTTCCTGGTGTTGGTTTAATCTAGAAAGGGTGAATTGGCCTAAATTAATCTAAAGTCTCTTTCAAGGTCTAAAGATCGTGCCTAATTAATCTCAATTAACTTACTTTCGTGAAATCAAGATTAAATTAAATCCATTAAGCTTTATGCTAATCCAAATCAAATCCCCAAGGAATCTAGCCTACTTTCGTGGTTCGAGTTTCCTGCTTAATTTCTAGAGGTCCGGTATTAATCTTCACCTTTTAGTCCTTCAATTAATTACCTATGATTGCTAATACGGTGATCAAGCGAATCAGCAAAATTAAAACTCTCAAAATCAAGTTAAAAGATTTAAACTTTCACTAAGAACCTATATTAATTCATCATCAATCACCAAAAAGTTGGGTTCTTTCCCAATCCTAGACAAGAAATCTACTCACACATGATTGGAATAAGAGAATACATCAAGTAATTATGCAAATCAATCATAAAAAGAAATAAATTTAAGAGAGGAAAGAAGTAACCCATCTTTCAATTGAAATTTTCAAAATCAAAACTTGCAATCCAATCTTGTACAAGAAAATAGTGTCTTCCTTCAATACTTGAACTCTAAAATAGTTGCTAACTGATAGCTAAGAGAACATAACCAAAAAATGTCAAAACCAAAAACCAAAATATCTATTTATATATCCCTAAAAAATTTGGAAAAAGATAAGGTCTGCGCCATGGGTGTAGCGCGCACCACACCATGGTGTGGTGGAATCTGTTTTGCTGATTTTGTGCTTGTTTGTACAGTCTTCTATATTTTGGTTATAACTTTTGTGTGCGACCTCGGAATGAGGTGATTCAAGTTGTATTGGAAACCTGTTGAAGAGATCTACAACTTTTATCTTTTGAGCTTTTCCGAATTCAAATTGCATCATGGTCGAAATTCCAGTTCTTCATACTCATGCATCCATTTTCTTCATGAACCATGCATTCGAAATCTTGTTGTTGCTTCAAACTCTTGTTCAACTTCCAATGATCATCGAATCTTTCAACCTTGAGCCAATACCTACATATAAGAACACAAACAATAGTAGTATCCTCGATCTAAACACGAAATATGCATTAAACATCCGTAAATCATGCTTGAAACACACTAAGATAATGCATATTTTACGTGTTTATCAGAGTGTCAAACTCTGTGGAAAATAGTTGTTTAAACCGAATAATCAGTTAATAAGCCGAATATCCAGACCCTTTGTTGCTGGTGGGGGCTCCAAGATCTTCTTGTTGCCAAAAACTTCCCTCTAGCTGATCTCGTGGATGATCTGATCTAAAAAACCCAACCACTTTACTCGGTTGAGTAATGTGGTTATTTATAGGGGGATAAGGGGTGTAACCAACCCCTAAATCCACTCTAACGTGGGCGAGAATCCCTCAAAACGTGGGATAAATGGTTCTAAGGCCGTTCAGCTTGTGTTTGGACAAGTCAAACGCTTAAATCAGCGTTACAGGCTTTAACTCTACGTCTTAGACTCGAGACGCAGAGTTGGGTGCTTGCTGAGAATTGAAAACGTATGGGCCGCTTGTGTTCTGAGTCCTAACTCTACGTCTTAGACTTGAGATGCAAAGTTGGGTGTCTGCTGGATGCTGAAAATGCAAGGGCCGCTGGTGTTTCGTTTGTTGTGGGATGGAAACGCGGGGGTTACCTGCGTTACAAGAACCGAAACGCAAAGGTGAGTTTTGCGTTCAGAAGGGGCTAGTGACTTGTAACCTCTTTTGCAAAGCATTGCAAAGACCATTATTCAGTAATTTTCCCTTTAGTTGTCTTGAGGTGTGAAAGTCGTTAGATTGTAACTTTCACAGTTGATGGTAAATACCACTGACTAGAGTTTTCGTCAGTCGTCAAAAGGGTCATTGAATTGTAACTCCTCTCAATCTATATGAAAAATCCTCCATTTGCAGCTTTCATTTATTAACATGAAAGTCATCTGATTGTAACCCTCTTAGTCAAGACTGTTGGTTGAGGTTTGACAGGGATAAGCTATCTATTGTGATTTTTAGACAGCCTACAATACTACGGCTACTGAAACCAATCCTCTTCAATAAGATGGCGGGTCCACCAAACTATCAAGTTAATAATATACATCTGATAGTCCATTTTTCCTAAATTCACCTACCAATCCTCTTTAGTAGGATGACGGGACCACCAAAACTATCACATTAACAGTTACCTCTGATAGTCAAACTCGTCAGATAGTGGCCCACTAGGCAATGTGCCATGTCTACCCCTTCCCCCTACACTTGTTCAAGACTGGGGGTTGGTTTATTTGTGGTCCACTGGATTATGAGTAATAAATTTTCTAAGTTCTAAGTTGTCATGTTCAATAGAATATCTCTGTTAATCACGAAATCTACAAACATCGTCGAGTTAACATTACACTTCTGACGATTTACATCCCTACAGAGTATGAATTCAACTTGCATCACTCCTATTTTATCATGTTAACAATACAGCTCTGACAATCAACTTATCAATCATTATCAACAGGATGATAGGTCCTCACAATTGCTCAAATCGCAATCATCCCCAGCAAGACGCTAAGTCTTCAAATCTTGTTTAAATCATAAGTACAAACTCTTGTCACATTAATATCACACCTCTGACAAGTCACTTGTCAATCCTCTTCAATAGGATGATAAGTCTACAAAGTTGCTCCGATCGTAACAAATTCCTATCATGTTAATATCACACCTCTGACAATCCACTTGCCAATCCTCTTCAATAGGATGATAAGTCCACAAAGTTGCTCCGATCGTAATAAATTCTTGTTACGTTAATATCACACCTCTGACAATCCACTTGTCAATCATCTTCAATAGGATGATAAGTCCACAAAGTTGCTCCGATCGTAATAAATTCTTATCACGTTAATATCACACCTCTAACAATCCACTTGTCAATCATCTTCAATAGAATGATAAGTCCACAAAGTTACTCCTATCGCAACAAATTCCTATCACGTTAATATCATACCTCTGACAATCAACTTATCGACTCTTTCCAATAGAACGATAGGTCCTCAAAGTTGCTCTGATCGTAACAAACTCCTATCACATTAATATAATACCTCTGACGACCAAATCAACTTATCGACTCTTTTCAATAGAGCGATAGGCCTATAAAATACTGTTAGGTTAACATCATACTTCTAACAGTCAAACCCCCTAATGAACGTTTTAATCCTTTTTAATAAGAATAGCAAGTTTTCATCATAAAATCCCAGCGGATTAAAGATTTTATGGAATTATCCTAGTGATAATGAAGAAAATTTCTGAATTTCACTCTAAGTGAAAATTCATGTCAAGTTAATACTATATCTTTGGTACTTCTAACTTTCTTTCAGTGTTTCAAGAAAAACAAAATACAGGAAGAAACAGCGACAAAGCCTACGCCTAACACGCGTTGCCGGTTAGTCTTTTGCCTCAAAAAAGATACCAGAATCTACGTCTGAGGGACTTTATCTCAATCCCTAATTAGAGATAAGTCTATGCCTAACACGCGTTGCCAGGTATTCTATTCCCGTGAAAAGGACAAAAGCCCATGTATTTAACATCGTGGCAGGTTGTTATTAATAACGCCAAAATCTATGCCTTACACGCATGTAGGACTTTATCTCGATCATTAATTAGAGATAAGTCTACGCCTAACACGCGTTGACGGGTAGTCCATTCCCATGAAATTGACCAAGTTTATGTATATGGCATCATAGCATTAAGTCTAAGAGAGTTTATTCTTTTAGCACAACGTTACATGTGGAACGGACTTAGACAATCCACATGCTAGCCCGACTCAAACGGTAGTTGGTAAAGGCTTATCAAATCCATTGATGATTGAGGGTTTACCAAAAATCCTATGAATGTTTGCGGGTCCATCAGCTGAATGGATGTGAGCCGTAACATGGCGTTTGAGAGCTTCTGCTCATGAGTAGCTTGTACTGTCGCTACAGTTTCTCCTTGAAGCTCATCCTCACAAAGGTCCTTCGTGGCAAATGCCTTCAACCACTATGCCTTCAAAGCGGGTGCAGAGAACAACTCCTTTATAACAAGGAATCAACATCTCCAATATCAGAGTTGTGATCCAAAGTATTCAGAAAATTCGTCCTAGTCAACCGCGAACTTTCAAAAACTTTGGAGGGGGTTCTTTAGGTTGTCTAAAAAATTATTTCAGATAGCTTATCCCCATCAAAAACCGATGATGGAAGTTATAATTTGACGGCTTTCAGAATGTTACAATTTAAAAACTTTCATGTAGATCGATAAAAGCTCTAATTCAACAGCCTTCACAATCAACATCAGGAGTTACAATCTGACGACTCTCATATTTTCAAGGAGTCAAGACGAAGGTTACAAGATGACGATCTTTGCAGTGCTCTAGCAAAAAAGACTATAAATTGACAGTCTCTTCAAATCAAAATGCAGATATCTTTCAAACCCAAGTTATGTTCAGAAGTCCATCTGCAAGACTTGACTTCGCCTGAGCATTGGACTTAGCATGAAGCTCGCCAAGCCCACCTGAGGCTCGCCTTTGCATTCCAGAGTTAAAACACAGAACTCATCTGTGACAAAACGCAGAGTTCGTAACGTAGAGTTCATGCAGAGCCCAACTTTACGTCCCAGGTCTAAAACGCAGAGTTCATGCAGAGCCTAACTCTGCGTTCCAGGTCCAGAACGCAGAGTTCTCCTCTACGTTTCATAACACAACGCGGCCTCTGCGTTTTAGATGCAAAACACAACGTGACCTCTGCGTTTCAGATTCAAAACGCAGTGCAGCCTCTGCATTCTCAGTTCCAAGCGCAAGACGACCTTTGCGTTCCCAGCCGCCAACAGAGATCCTAACCCTGCGTCCCGAACCCAGGACGTAGAATTCATGTTTGGAACGCCAGTTTTGGCGTTTGACTCGCTCAAACGTGAGCTGAACGGTTCTAAAACTGTTTCCACGATTTGAGTGGATCACGTCCCCCACTTAGGAGCAGATTAAGGGGGTGATTACACCCCTTAATCCCATATAAATACCAAAAACTCAATTGACTTTAGGGATCGGCTTTTTGCATATAAAAAAAAGATCGCGAAAGGAGAGTTCTTGGAGCTTTCATCCTTTGCTTATTAACCGGTTTTCGGTTCAAATCAACTCTTTTTCAGGAGTTTAAACTCGCTCTGAGTTATCAACTCGTCAAGAGTTTCAAACTTATCACACAAGTTCTCCTCAACGTCAATCAAGAGGAATCAACCACGTTCCAGTGAAACAAGACGTTCGTATCGTCAACAAGAAGCAAACTCGATGCGAGCATTCGAGGGAGGCATCTCATCGCTACCGTGAAGAACCCAGGTTAAACAAAGGGGAGGATCTCCGTCGACCCTTCTCTCTTTTGTAAATCGAGATTCCGATACAAGAATGTTGTAATTTTTTTTTTTGAAGTTTGTTAGAGAGAAATTGTATTGAGAGGATTGTATTCATTCTTTGTCTAAGCCAATTAGAGAGATAATATAATAAATCATATTTCTTAATTTTCTTCTTACAAATTTCCCACCAAACAACACTCCATATCAAATTTAATCCACCATATTTCTAGTTAAATCCTAATTGTAACCAAACCACAATGTTTATTAAAACTGAAATAAAATTAATCAAAATATAGAGTTATTTTCATACTGCAATTAAAATTAAAAAATTATACAAATTAGAAAATTTCACCTTGATGAAGAGTTGAAGTTCATCGATGTCGGAGAGGTTAGACAACACCGGAGTTCAACAACGCTAAAGAGTATTGATGTAGGCAGCAACACTTGGTGTTGAAATGAAATCAAAAGAGAAATTTTGGGGAGGAAGTTCTGTTTGTGTTTGGAGAGGAGAGAGAGAAAATTGAGGGAGAAGGAGGTGATGTGGGAGAGGATAAATGGAGCAGGGATCATAAATCAATAGAGTTGAGAAGAGATTGAAACTTGGGCAAAGAGAGAAGATAAAGAGATATAGAGAGAGAGCTGAGAGAGAGAATGAGAACAAGAGATGTGTTTGTGTCCTAATTTTTAGGCATAACTGGTTATATTTGTACCTAATAAATACAGAGGACTGACAGTCCTGTGTATATAGATTTGGCAATGATTAGTCTCTGTTATTCACACGAGACTAATAATCTCATATACTTTAGAGAAAATTTTAATCATTTGATTAGCCCTTGCTAAACACACAGAACTAATAATCCTTTGTCTTTTAAGCAACAAATTTTGCAAGATCAACCTCTTTTTGACTAACTTTGATGAGCTTGCCAAGAAGAAATCGATTTTGCTAATTATTTAGCAAAAATGTTTTTGCTACTTATTTTTTTTAAATGTCTTTTTTTTTTAAATCTCCCGACTATAGCTCATCACAGAGCGCCTTGATCTATTAGTCGTATTCTTCATCTAGTATGTCTGATAACAATTGGCCGAAAATAGAGCAAAAAAGTATATAATTTATATCACCACCCGCAATCTGATTGTCATTATAGCTCACATATAACTATGTGGATTATGCAGAAACAGGGAGGCATGCACACCCACATCCAGCTAGCATTACAAAGCCAAATGTGAAGTAGACTGAAATAATAGAACTCCTTTTGATAAAACTTATCGTCAAAACTGCTTTCTTTGCCAGTATATTGGCAAAACACTAACAGACATACAACTAAGTTTTCCTTTGGGGGGGGGGGGGGGGGTTGTAATTAAGTAATTAAAATTAGTCACCAAAAGCACCCCCTAATTCAACCACTCAGATCTTAATCCTCACTCACTCTAAATCGTTTCTCAAAGAAAGAATCAATATCATAGACATTACACGTCTTGATGGCTTGATAGAATCAACCGTTCAGCAGCTTGAAAGCCTTGCCAGCAAATGACAAGGGCAATATGGCCAGGGAAAGAAAAATAATACTTACATATGAATAATTAACGAATCGTCAAAAACAAACAATTGACACACATCTTCTGACTAATTCATTAACTCAGAACTTTCGCCACTGCACTCCTTTGTGCATGTGTTAGACTCTGTAAAAACAAGATAAACAAATATTTGTTTCAATTAGTGTAACCATAGACAAAGATGTGCAGTAGTAGTTTCATGGAGAAACCACAGTAATGCACTTCCTAACCTGGAAAAGATGGTCAAAAAGTGATCTATCTGTATTAGATAGACCAATAAAGAAGTTTCTGAGAAAATCTGCCAGCTTGATCTGCCAAATGTTAAAAGAGTATTAAGCTTAACAATGAAAAGGGCACCATGCGAATACAATAACAGATGTATCTTTAGGCAAACCTCGTTAAGTGGATCCAGTTTAGTAAGTTCATCCTCGTAACTTTCATCGTCGCTCTTTAGATTAGCAAGTTAAAAAAGAAGAAACCAAAGAGATAAATGAATCAGTACACTTGTTACATGGGACTACACTTGTGAAAAGGATACATCAGCTGGTGCAAACAACAAAGGCTAATAGCCAACTCACCTCATTAAAGGCCTTAGCCATTGCATCAAGATACTCCACCGAAGGATTAACATTTGACGGAACACTAGATGAATATAATATATCCTGAGGAATTCCACCTTCACTTTCTGAAATTTCTTCCCAGTCACTATCCTGTCAATATAATAGGTCGAGAGGAAGTAAGCAAAAAATTTCCAGTTTTAGCATTTATCTTTGAGAGAAACTTCCATGTTTAGGCTACCTCCTCATCCCCATCTAAAGCTTGCTCTTGAATCTCTAATAAAGCCTCTGCTAACAATGAAAAAATCTGCAAGATCCAACAGACTTATGTGAGTGCTTCTTAATAATAAGTAATAACAAATGGGCTTCCACAAATTTCACTCGTACAAAGAAAAAAATTGGATTCGAATAAATTAGAAGAAAAACGTCTAAAATACAGTCTGCTAAACAGTTCATGCAATCTAGAAGCTTAAAAGTCTAATGCTTATGAGAGAAATTAAAAAGTCAACTCATTACTTAAATATATCGATATAGACATGTTTTTGGATTAACATTGAATAATACCTTTTTAGGAAGTGGAACCACAGTCCACTGCTCGGGGGCTAGTCTTGCTTTTGAACGAGTTGTTATACCTGAATTTGACTGGGCATTTATAGTTTGTAAGATTGTGAAGCACTTCCTAAATATCCCACAGTTATGCAGCTATACAAACACATACCTTCATGAGATGACCTTGTACATTAACTTTTGCCATTTCCACATGACGTGTGGATAACAAAAGAGCAAGTGCAGTTGTTGTAACCTTGATCTGATAGGCTCCCTGAATTTCACCTGTACCCACGCAAAGAGTTCCAGTTTAAAAGATGGAAAAAAATGCACATCTAAACTGTATCATCGTTGAAATTCTCTTCTAAAACTGGCACTGGAACTAACCAAATTCCGTAAGAAAGCAGAATAGAACCGGTTCAAAAGAAGTTATTCCATTACATAATTACAATACACCTATTGCAAATTAGTCCATAAAAACATTATAACTTAATGTATAAATTACATAGCATGTTCTATGTCAGAGGAGTATCACCCAAAAGCTATCCAGGGTGTCAATGCATGCAATTATATGCATAGACAACCATGAAAACATAGTAAGTATTCACCCAACCTAATGTCAGAATAATTTGTTCATCATAAATGGCGTATAACACACAGATACAAAATAAATATCTACAAAAGAAGCAACATAACACAAAAGTCATTATCTAAAAATATTATTATATAATAAAATAAGCCTTGTCATTTGCAGGAAATACTTAACGTTCCTCTAATTTACAAATATATCAATCACCTGATGAATCATATTAATATCCATCATTACAACTTTGGAATTTAAAAAAAAAAGTTCCAAATAATAAAAATGAAAGATCATTGATAAAACTCCAGTTTAAAAATCAATCTTAGCACTGGATTTATAATATAATGATCACTTTCTGAATAAGGTGTCGTCACATTCGTGAACAATTTGTGGATTTTCTCATAGATAACATCTTTTTGAAAGGAAAAAAAACCTGTATAAACATGCTTACCCTGCAGTTTTGTCCATTCTGACATCACATAATAGAATGAGTTTGCATGACCCTCAACAGGCACCGTAAGCAACATATTAATGAATTGATCAATATCTGGAGAACTAAGATGTACCTGCAAGAAAATCACTATGTTGCAATCAGTAGTTAGCATTAAAAGCCGGAAGAAGAAAGTGTTAAAAAGGAAAGGTAAGTAGCCACAGTAAGCTATCGCATGTATTACATGTAAACAAACTAAAAGAACGAGCCACAAGCTCATATCAGTAACCCCATATATGTGTAATGGCAGCCTTCACCTCTCCTCTCTAACCCCTCAAGTGCTTCAATAAAAACTTCCAAGCATCATACTATGTGCTGAAAATGAGAATATCCCACGGAGACCCATCGAAAACTGGGCCTCTCACTACACTCCGGTGCAGTATCATATAAGAGTGCAGCAGAGAGGGAAGGACGGGGATGGGGGGTGACTTGAGAAAATATGTGCGTAAGTTCGAGTTTCTATATGGTGTTTAGATAACACCTTTGAAACCATTGTGGCTTCCTAAAATAAGATAATGTCACAAAACTGTGAGTCATGTCGAGGGTAAATGGTGAAAACTATGACAAAACCCAAACATGCATTTATATATGTAGACGCCAACGAAAAAGAAGCATGTTTGGTTAGTTTTCAACAAGTAGAATATTGAAAAATGAACATATGAGATGCTAATAAGGTATTTAGTAGAGAAATTTTAGATGAACAAAAATTGAATAAAAGAACTTAGCACAAATGAATGTTAGCAAAGGAGATTACCAGTCTAGCAAAAACCACGATCAGCGAACTTTTCAAGACTGCTATTTCAGATGACTGCATCCGTCTCACGACAGCAGTGACAAGCTCACGAATGTGAGGAGCCATTTGTGAAGGTAAATGTAAGATAAGTTGCAAAATATAGCTACCGACAAAAAGGGACCCAGAACTTTCCAGATTAGGATCCAAAAGCCTGTAAAGATGAAATTCATCAGTTTTACAGCACAGTAAAGCGCACGGAAGGGTCATCAGTCCAGCAGTGTCTGTTCAACCAGAGCTCTCAGCTAGACTAGTCCATCTAGCGGGAAGGCGATCAAAGGCCGTTCGGAGTGCTTTAGCTAAGCATGTGTTTTTCGTTGCCAGAATATGTAGCTATCCCTCAAGTAATATTAGTAAAGATAATCATCTACAGATATACAGCAACACTACATTAGGAAAACAAGTTTATGGTTCCTATCAGCTAAGGAAGTTGGTACTTGTTTCATAGTAAATAACTAATTTCTATTATGGCTGATGTCACTGCAGTATCCTTAAATATTTCAAATTTTGAGCATTTATAATGTGTTTAAAAGAATATGAGCTGTACTTTTCAAATTCTGTAAATATACCATGATATATAGTATTTACAAGCCTACGGCTCTGAGTCCCTTCACATTTGAACCAAATATTTTGGCCTTGTTAACTTGACCCTCAATCATGTATCATTAGTCCATTGAATAATGGGTCCATGCATAATGAAGAAATAGAAAGATAAATCAAATTAAATGCCATGGAACAGCTACCAGCACCAAAGTATCATTTCATGCAACAATCTGGAAAACATGGCAAAAGCCTATAAGCAACACGAGTACAGAAAAGTTTGGCACTAAAGAACTTAGCATAGATATGATTAGAAAATTCACAAATCCATAAATAAATCACTTAGAAGAGAGTAATTCTATACAAAATTGCATAAATCTATCAATTTATAAAGATCTACCTAGAAGCTGCATCAAGTAGTCTTTTCATAGTACGCTCTGGGTTACCACCCCAAGCAAGGAAGTCTTGCTTTCCACCAGATAAGAAAGCAGCCAAACATTCTGTTGCATTCTGAGTTCCGAAAAGCACAGTTAGGAAAATCAAGGTGCAATTATGAACAATAAGCTAAGCTATCTGCATGCTGAAAAGGAAATGTTGTAAAGAGGGAACCTGCATCTCGCTATGGTCATCACTTTCGACGATAACTTGGATGACAGGATTAAAGCAAACATCAAATACTGCTTTCACTACATCAGCAGGAGCACTCTGTTCAGAAAGAAAATCCTGTCAATGGCAGGCTGACATTTTATAATAAATGAAAACATGATTTAGTTACAAAAATGACATGAAACATACATATTACTGATGATCCAGTTTGTAATTAATATACGTACTTTCAAAATCATTGTCATCAGATCTAATGAGCCAGCAACTAATCCCGCAGGCTGCAGTTGTGGCTGTGGAAGATACAGATAAATACATAGATCCAAGTATGTTAGTTAGGCACAGCCACACAGAGAAGCCTCTTGGGACAAAAAAAATGACACATGGTAATATAATTAGCAAACCTTATCTAATATAGCCCCAACAGATGGTAGAATCCGAGAAACCAATGGCCGAATACACCCTGGAGCATTTTTGATTGCCTGAAAAGAGTAGTTGGCCATTTTTTAGAAATTGAATCAGTTACAGTCCAACCTGCTGCAGCATGTGCAATATAAACATTCAAAGAATAACGATCATTAAAGTGCCACCGCAGGTTAAAAATTCATATGAATGCTAAATAAAATTATACGACACTCAAATAGGTAGAGAGGGAAAATGCTTATTGACAAATATTAAGTCGTATATGGGACAATGCTCATTGACAAATATTAAGTTGTGTATATTTTTGAAAAATAAACTAATAAAGGCTACCTGATGCTATTGCAGGTAGCGGAACATAACAATCATCATGAAGAACTAATCTCTATAGAAGAACCAAATAACAAGATTAACCCACAATAGTTAGAGGTAGTCCGAACTTATGCTTTTAAATTTACATTTATAGGACAACTAGTCATTTCTTCAATTAATCTCATCCTCTCCAGAAAAACATCAACAGTTTTAATAAAGCACTCATTCCCTACAAAGTTTGATTATTGCATTTTCCTCCGTGGCAGATGGGAATTCAAGATCAGCCAATAAATCATGTAGATGTTCTTCCATGTTGAAGAAACTTAGTGATTAAGATTTTGGATGGAACCATCCATAATACATAGTGAGACAAAACATATATAAATAACCTCAGTTATATCTGCATAACAAAACAGATTTCTCTTGGAGGACGTGTGGGTTACAGAATAAAGAAAACTCTACATCAGTTGGAAAGATCGTACAGTGAAGTTTTTTTCCTTTCTGATTTAGCCACCCAGTTGGCTCATCAAGCTAAGCAATTACACCATTTCACATTCTCACCTTTCAGCTAGGACCCTTTGAGGTTTAATTGACAGTTATGATGAAGCAACAGCCGCCATGATATCAAGTTAACACGAGAACTGGTATCATATGTTGCGAACTGCTCATAAAATTGTTTCATCAACATTTAACTGGTGTCTAGTAACTAGTAGCTCGAAGATGCATGCATCAGATTCTTGCAGCATCTTAAAGTCATTACTACATAATCAAACAAAAATGCATTAATTGCTTGACTGAAAGTGTTGAGAAGGTTCACCCCACCCCCAGCAAACCGCCGCGCAGGCGGGGGGGCCCCACACCCAAAAAAAAACCCACCAAAACAATAAATAAATAAAAAAACAGAAAGAAAGAAAAGAAAGAGCACAACTTTTCGGGAAAGGCAGAATAAAGACAAGTAAATGAGCTTATTTCAAATGTTCGCGATTTAAACCCAGGATTTCCAAAAGCCTGACCCCCCATACTGAGGGAACCACTTGAACTGTAAGCTTAAGTTGTGTGGTTTGTAGTCTTTTGTAGTCTAACAATGCATACTAAACAAACCTACACATTTAGCAAGCAATTTGGCTCCTTCCAAACAAGTAGTTATGCCAGTTCTACTTTTTCTAGATCCATTGCAATTTCAAAAATCTAATTATTTCAGCAATGAAAATCTAATATTTGTCAGCTTGAAACATCAACTCCAACTGTGTTATTAGATATTTAAAAATAATGATGTACTAGAACAATCTACTCATTATCTCAATTAACCAACTCAAATGAGAAAAGAGAAACCCGAGCTCATATTTTACGGGGCTAGTTTCAGAGAAAACTGAATTTTGAAAAAAAATGAATATAGAAATGAGAAAACTAAAGGCATTATAAACTTCCGTAGGCTATCAAGAATGAGGGTTCACCAGACATGACACGGACATGACGATCCACTCAGCCTTAAATTTAAAATGTACGAGACTGAAACGAAAGATACCCATGAGAAATGTGGAGCAGACTTGGAAATTTTTATAATGAGACCCTTCTTCCTCTCCAAGTCCATGAATGATTAATTGCTTACCCATTCCTGAGAATTATTTCAATGTTTATATCTATGCATATAGTATTTTTATCTTCATCTATAAATAAAGAGGTTCCTGACATACGAAGCAATAAAATATTAAATATGAACTACAATTGAGCCTCCCACTCTTTCTGTATTGATAAGGCCATTCATATCCTTTAACTCTAATTTATCCTTCCTGTACGTAATCATATGTCCGCTACAGAAAAACAATTTATCATATTATGTAAAACAACCTAGCATCTGTTCATCCTCACCCATATAAATTCAAACAGAAAATCCATTTCACGGGTATCTATGATCTCTTTAGCACTGGTAAATAGGTCAGGTTATATTGTAACAACATGCTCTCGAACAGCCAGTGTTTCCACATACATGTAAACTATAGTATTGTTAATACAATTCCACAAGTTACAAGGATCATATCAAATCAAGTGGGATCCTAGTTTATACCGCCGATCTTGACTAGTTTTTAAAGAAATCCGAATACCTTAAATGCAATAATCGACAAGTCTTATAACAAAATCACAGTTAGACTTACCTCCAGGACTTCCACTGCATCAATACTGATGAAAGGATCTGAGACATGCTGGGCCCACACATTGAGAATAACAGGAGATAGAATCGGCTCAATAGACTGTGATAATTCATGACCTGTTTTGGAACTCGGCAATTATGAAAGAAATATACCAAGCACTGAAGTAACTTTCCAACATTTTTTGGACACGAATGACATGGGAGTCAAAGCTACTAGTTGAGTACGAACCTGCTCTAACTGCAGCTTGAAGTGTTTCAAGTACAAGATGTAGCGTTTCATCAGATGCCTGAAGAGAAATTGTAATGGCATTGATGCCTCATGTTAACACAGATGTACAAGATGCTTTAATCCTTTTTAAGTCGCATTTACCTGCTTAAGAAGACCTGTGAGAGCTGAAAATAAACCCATAATATGAGGCTGAACAACCTCCTTGTTTGCTTCAGAAAGAAGCTGAGATAATGCACGACAGGCACCAACTTTAACAGGAGGAGGGCTATCAATTAACCAGTTCACAGTCAGCTTAAACAATTTAAACCAACATATAAATCAAGAGACGTCATTCTTACACATCTAAGGCTATTGCCTGGATGGCAGCACAGAGAAACTGCTCACTGATTCCCCTACTAATCTGCATATTCTCAGAATATATGCCATTAGTCAAACTTGCAGATAATCAAAAGGTAAATGAGAAGACCAGGAGAAGGAAAAATGCTCACCACATGTGAAAACTTGGATACTGCTGAAAATGCACGTGCATGGAGAAATGGATATTCATGAAGCCCTATAAATGGAGATAATAAGCTGCATTGAATACTCAATCCCAAAACAATATATGACGGAGGAAAGGATAACCAGCTATGTAGCACGGACACGGATCCGACACGGCCATCCGACACGCCGACACGAGGCAAATCCTAAAAACTACATAGGATATGTGTGTTCGACACGTGTATCCGACACGGACACGACACGACACGGCTTCATGTTATGCGTGTCCGTGCTTCATAGATAACCAGTACCTGTTCCCATATCTTCAGTGATCATTTTATCGAGAAGATCTCCTAATTTTATTTTAACCAATCCTGAATCCTGGAAATTTTTAAATAAAGGAGACAGAATAAAAGATTTAAAAGTTAAGAGCCTAAGAGAACCAACATCAAAATAGATTTTCCTCATCAACTTCAGAAAAGACAACAAACCTGTGCTTCAAGCAACTGTTCTGAAAGTGACACCAGTGCAAAAAGAGATGCTTCACGCAACTGCACCCATGCATGTTTTAAGTTACGAAGAGGCAGCAAAAAGGAATACTGTTAATATGAGTGAAACTTAAAATGAACGTAGAGAAATACCAGTGAGCACCAGAACCAGGTACAAATAAATACGCTATGCACGTAGAGGGAAAAATAATTAAGCACACAAAATCAACTAGAAAAACCATAAAAAAAGTTGCAATAGTAAAAAAATAAATAAGTTAGAGCCTTGACCAGAAAATAATTTTGTACACAGGGATAAGAAAAACTAGCGAATTTACAACCAGCCCACCATAACTGGCTAGCTATGAACCAGATTTGCTTTAATCATTTCAGCCTAATTCTCTTTTTCTTTTCTTTTCTTTTTGACAATGCTCACAAAGTGCAAAGAATGAAAATGAAGTAATATAATGTCCCGAAGACAAAGTTAGAACTTTAAATGATTGCTTTCCAGCAACGTGCTGGCCACACTTTTTGATGGAGGGCTATGCCAACAGGATGCTGCCAAGAAAGAAATTCCTGAATTTCGCTCTTGAGACTAGATATTGGCATATTGCTTTCCAAGTCATGGCCTGGTTTGGTTCTTGATTCTTTAAGTATTACTTATTCCCTTAGAACCCATCTTAGATTTATTATCTGATAACTGTATGTCATATTAAATTAAAGTGCATAGTGATCTAAACGAAGGCCTAACATATAGATAGTTGAAGGTACAAACTTAAAAAATTAAAAAGAACATAAAATGACAAAAAATATTGAAATTGAAACAAAAAGGGAAATGTCTCACCTTATACTTCCAAACACACCTTAGTCAAATATTTGATATCTAGATAATATGGGATAGCTAAACCTTGAGGCCAAAGATCTGATGTCTATCATATAGTAAGCAAATCAATCTACTCAAGAATCAGAGTCTATAATAAATTAACAAGTGGTTATTAAGATGGTGACTCAAGTAGGGACATCTGGTTGAGCTAAATTCACATCATTTCTACTAACTTTCTGATTTCTTTCTCATCAATAATTTTACACTATTAAAAATGCAAATAATTAACTTAGAAGATGAGAAGCAGCTGACCATAATGGAATTGATTGACAAGATATCTATACGGTTTCCATAGATTGTGCTTTGCTTTCATCGAACAGTCAAAATTAGTCAGTTTCGCCATAAGGCCACAGAAAACAAGAAGAAATTGCACTGGAAGTATGCTAAACCATAGTGTAAATATTCTCATTCAAAACGAGTACTTATTAGTCTGCCTTCTTCTGTAATTACCTCAGATGATTACTATAACCTCGCTAATGGTCAAAATTTATGCCAGTAAGCTAACAGGACAGGACTATTAAAGAAGAAAACTGTAGCTATTTGAAATGTAAACCTAAAAGGGACTCGTTGCAGACAACAAAACAAGGATTGTTTGTGCTGACAATCAGCCTGCACAGAGGATTAAACTTCAGAGACCTAACTATGTCAAGCAAAGAGGTAATAATGTCTTCCCCTTTCTTAAAGAAGCCTTACACCTACATCAGCACAAACACAGAAAAAGCTTGTTTACAAGTGAAATTTAGAATTTACTGCAAATGAACAAAAATGGTCTACTCACTCTCCACCAATCTGTTGAACCAGCAACTTTTGCATGACAAGACTCACTAAAACGCTTTTGAGCACCTTCAATTATAGAATTAATTCCTTCTTCCCCATAAGTATTTGCAATCTCTTCCAACAACAGAGATCCTGGAAATACATATTTATCAATGACCGTGCATAAAACAAGAAGTTTAAGTAGTAGGTCAACAGAATTTAATATAGAATGACAATGTCATAAATGACTCTAGTTAAATAAGAACATCTTAGTCGTTAGAACTGACCGAATCAAATGTTATAAACTCTCTGTTCTTAGAGTTGGAAACAGGACATTCTGCATGTTGTCATAAAGTTTTAATCCAGGAGAAGTTTCTGTGCTTAAAGATTCTTGATTTATTTCTATTTCCCCCTCCCAGAAACAGAAAAACTAATTAAATAGAGATTTGTGGGAATTGGTGCTTATTATAGGTATTAGATAGGACAAGGGGATGATTTAGATAAATGGAGTAAAAAAATTCTTCAGAATTTGATTATTAGATATTCAAAGATAGGTTTGCAGCAATGCCTAACTTTTGTTTACTCGACAGATCTACTTGCAGAGTATATCAAAAATATTGAACATAAACGAAAGCATGAATTAACCAGGGAGAAATATTTTATATGATGCAAACTTGATGATGTATATATAATACAACTATTTTAAATATATTAATAATTTGAGGAACTGATCCTATATGTATTCAAGGAGTTCCACGAAGTGACATGCCAGACATGTCTACCATACACACACCTTCACCTATATAAGTGTTGATCCTACACAGGTGAAACCTTTTCCTTTCAAGCCGGTAACGCTCCTCAAGTCCACATATTGCTTCCAAGAGGCAATATAATTTGTAAAAAATATTGTAAAATAAATTAATGATATATTTTTCAGAAGGGAGAATACACATCTCACTTTATGCATCTGAAGTAATAAAGGTAAGCACAGGTGTAAGAGCATGACAATAAAGGAAAATTATCTGGATCCTCGTGATTCCAGAGAATTTTCCTAGAAACCATTTTGTTTTTTATCATATCAGTAACACATCTCTCTTCAAAGGAACACCCAGGACCCAACTTTAGGTCAGCTTTATTCATTTTCTCTATTCATGAGGAGAAATCTTTAAGGCTTGGTTTGTAGGGGTATGAAGAGGGGAGGTGAGGTAGGGTGACGTACAATGAGGTGCAAGGACATAACTTTTGTGCTTGTTTGGTTGGAGGGGAAGTGAGGGAAAGTATATGACTTTTTCTTATTTGGTTTGGGGAATGGGAAGGGGAGGTGAAGTGTTGAGCTAGTTAAAGGACAATAATACCCTCAAATAAAAGGACCAAAAACATTCTCATGTACACCTCTTTTTTTGTATCTTTTTCTCTTTTTTTTCTTTTTTGTCTTTTTTTGATGAATTATGTGCACCTCTTGAGCTACAAGACCATATAACAGAGACGTATCGTTCTACAACCGTCCAAGATAGATCATGTGCAGCAGCGTTAATCACGAATGTACACAATATTTTCAAGGGATTTTTGCATGTATGTCCCTCAAATCTTCCATATTTGCAATTTTATCCTCCAAATCTTGGTATTTGCAAACCTACCCCACAATTTCCTCACATTGGATTTTTCTACTCCTTCAACATAATTGTATTGGTTGGTAAATAGGGCGATGTATCAATAACTTCCAATAGATTTGCAACATTTTATCTTTAGAAACTAAAATTGTCAAGTGGGAGGGATAGACAATGTAGGAGAATTGAAGTTAATTTTGCAAATACTGAGATTTGAGAGGTAAATTTGGAAATAGGAAAAGATAATTGAGTAATGATACAAAATAACGAGGATATAGAAGTCTTTAACCAGATAATAATCTCTCTCCTCCTATGTCCCTCCAAATCGGAGGGATTCTCCTCTTTGGCTACTTTTAGTTCAATTTTTGTGTTTCTCTCTCCTCACACTACTCCACCTCACCTCACCTTCCCCTCTAAAAACTCTCTCTGTACACTACGTGAAAAATACTTGTGGAATAACTTCTTCATAGAAATATGAGAGTTCAAAAGCATATATGGACTAAAGAGCTTTTACAGAGAATCTATATTACTTTGATATAGGGAAACATCCAAAGATATATCATACTTGTACTATAAGGTCTATAAAAGAGCTAGATGAATAAAAAAAGGAAAGCAAAGAGAAGATTTTCCATGCAGTTATCATTTCTTAACATGCCTTGTTTAACCATTTATTTCACCACTGTAAGTCAAACAACTCATAAATACTGAAACTTTTTGAGTATATTATTAGCGATCGTTGTTTTACAATCTTAGACATTAAGCATGATCATTGAATCCATAAGAAATGTGCCAACTTCACACCTGACACACGGCAACTATAAGTTACATCGTCTTCATCAGCAACGTATTGATTCGCATCCAGTGACCATGTGTGAACCTATGTAAAGTTAAAATTAACAGGATGGTAAATCTAAAGAATATGGGAGCAAAAGAAACTTGACAAAATTATTAGACTAAACAGAAGATGCTAACTCGTAAAATAGAAGGCGAATAAATCAAATACTAAAGATCCAAAGCCTTTAAAAATAAGCTTTACAAATCACAGCAACATAATAATGAGGAATTCAACATCTTCATCCTAGAAAGAACTCCTAGCATTAAATATGAAAATCAATAACAGCTATTATTTTCTGAAAAAGAATGTCCAGAAGCTTAAAGTATGCTAGAAACAAACGTCCATTTTGACAAATATTACATTTTGCTTTCTCTGACATGCTAATTTATTTGTATCCCTATGGTATTTCTGGATCAGCATCTCATTCATTTATATTTGAAGCAACCATGTTGACTCCCACCACCATTGAGAATTTCATTTTGTGTTCAAGATTGGATTAGAGGGGCCTCAAATTTGAATGGTATGTAAACCAAGACTTATTTGTTGTGCATACAATATACACGTAATCAGACTTCCTGCAAATTGTAACTTTATGTTAATAGATATAAATTTGGAATTTTGAGCATTAAGCATGTGGACATCACTACCTAGGAGCAATATATACATTTCATACTTAGCACAAGATCTTACATACTTGATCTATTATTAATTTGAATATTACAAGTCATATGGATTTATGAAAATCGATATTTAGGAATTTTTTTGTTCTGGTACAATGTTGGAATTGTTGGCAACACCCGTAGATGTCTTCAGTAGACAGTAGTTTATAGACAAAATTGGAGATGCTAGATGTTTGCTTTCTCAAAGCTTTGTATAATTTTTTTTTTAGCAAGGTTGCTGATAGCGGATCGCGGCGCGTCGCGGCGAGGTACCGCTTAGGCTATATCGGGCTATTGCGGCGAAATCGCGGCAAATAGCGCACAGTCAAATAGCGGTCAAATTTAAATATATTTAAATATCCTAAATAATAAGAAAATTCATAAAAAAAATCTAAAAATTCAATTAGTTGTAAATTTCTTGTATTATCAATAAATAACAATTAATAAGCTTGTTGTATGAATGAAACTATGAAGAAATTCAAGAAATATAGCATCATAATATGTGTGATAGCGGGTTTAGCGGGTTTAGCCGCTTTTAACAACAAAAATCCGCTTTTAACCGCGAAAATCCGCTTTTAACCGCGAAAACCCGCTTTTAACCCGCTAAAATCCGCTTTTACTCGCTATTCGAATGAATAGTGGATTTTCCCGCTTAAGCCAGCCGCGAAACCCCTACGCGTAGCGCTGAAGGGCCGCGACCGCTATTCGCGCCGCTATAGCCCCGCTATTGGCCGCTATTTACAACACTGTTTTTTAGTTTCTCTGGCAGAGTTTAAGACTATGAGTAAATGATGCTACTTTGCACATTGGACAGCATTAGCTGCTGTAGAATCCTATATTAACTGTTTAACAGCTGATGTAATTATTTGGAGATTGCAATGTCAAGGGATGATTGAAATTAGTGGTGAATGTAAATTTGTAGCTAATGTTGGTCATTTCATAGTAATGTTTTTTTTTTGAAGCGTGACAGAATTAATTTATTGCTATAGAATTTTTTATTCTTTTGCAAAGAATATCGTTCTTAAAATAATTAGGCTCGTAATGGGATTGAATTTATTTATAAGGTTCATGAATAATCAGTGTGTCTGTCTACATAGGAACCCGATCTGACCAAAACGAACCTGGAGTCAATGTTCAGTCTAGGTTCTGACAATATGAATCATAATCCAAAGGAGCTCACCCTGTGGGATTACATATAAGAACCTAAATACACCATAGCAACCCAACAACCGGAAGTGTGCATGCATGGGCTATCTCAGTTGGATTGTCCAAAATAGTACCATGACAGGGTATTGTACCACGTATTAAAACCCAACCCATACCTGACTAAATAGCTGTAACCACAACGAGCTGTGATGTTCTCTTCTCTAGACCATCATCACCAACTTTATGCATAATCCATAATATGAGTCCTACGCAAACTGACCTATCCTGATAAGAGCCTGAACTATTGTGAATTAAGAAGTGCTTTAACATTGATGTTACCAGACTGTCATAAGAAACATATGTATCTGTGCTGATTTCGTGTAGATAATCAAACAAGACACACCACAAATTTTTAACTCTTACAATGACAGACAGATGCATGATAACAGTACTTAACTAAACATTGGAACCTTGACAACATATATAACCAAAATAGTAGGATTTTGTTAATAGAGCAACCATAATATGCCAAAATATGCAAGCAGGGAGATATTAACACATTTATAAAATTTCCATGGTACCTGTTCTTCAGTCATCTGCAAGAAAGCTACGATATAATACACTAACTCTCTAATACTGCTTCCAATGACCTACAAAAGAAATTTTCAAGCATCCTTTCGTTATAAATAATGCCGATGGTCATTGCAAAATATGAAGTGATAGCAGTGTACCTTTGCCATTCTGGAATTTCCCACTACGGTCAGTAAGAATTCAAATAACTAGGATTAATGAAAACCGTGTCAGCAATAATCACCAATGGTTAATGTTTTGACGCATTATGATATTAAAAATATTAAATATGCAAAAGATAAATGAGCAATATATTGAAGACAAGTAGGCAAGCCACCATGAACTTGTGACGAAAGAAACAAATCATCAGTCTGCACTGGACGTAGAAAATATTGCTAACAAATCATTTATTATCAAATGTATAAACATACTGATTCAAAGAAACAAAATAACATGTTAAATAGTATTAGTTTGCTAATATGATAAAATTTTCAACGCTCAAAAGAATAATCGCGAGAAATATGAGACCAAGGCTTAGAGTTGACTAGTTGAGAATAGGTTAACTGCTGGTTATAGACTTTGTCAATCTTCATAGTGAACCTACTTTGTTAGAGCTCTGCTCCAAAGCTAAGCCCAACAGATGATAATTGTGATGCTCCCAGTCAAATATATCTGTTCTTGTTTCACATTGAAATAACGGATTTTTTGCCATACATCAGATTTCGTAATATTAGTATGGACATTGAAGGTTGTGTTTATTCGTAAATCAGACTGTGTGTGTTTACGTACGTATTCACGTATACATACATACAGGCATACACATACATGCACACATATGCATACAGGCATGCGCACTCGCATAACACGTGTACACCCAGATGTGTGTGCATGCACAGAATGAAATAAAAAGTAAAATTGATGCCACCAAACACATCTTCCTGGGGAAACCATGAGAACTGAGAACTATTTTACATTTCAAAATTGATTGAAAGAAAATTCAAAAGGCAAGACTCGTTTATCTTCATTCTTGTTACCAAAAGTTCTTCTAGAGTTGGAATATGATGCAGAAAAAGCACTGAATATGTGTTTTCATTGATCCTTGAATTTAGTACCTGAATAACAAAAGTATCGAGACTTTTTTCGCCACCGTCAGAATCAAATCTCCCTAAATAGGCATCCTCACAGCCTTGGATTGATGATAGCTGATATACTTCCAAGGTAGAAACAAAGGTATGCCATAAAGGTGCCATAATAACTGGAACAAAATTGATGCCAATGTTTTTGAAAGGAAATCCAATCATCAGGAAACCCATAAAAGATGATAAAAGGTTATTGATTGATAAACTTGATGATACTTGCCAGAAAACTGTGCTTGTACAAGGCTTGGAAAATTCTGAATGAACTGGAGCAAACATTTCAATACCTGATGTATAACAACAGTACACATCAAAGACAGTGCAAGCTAGCTACAACCAAATTTAAGCAGACAAAGCTATACCTCCATTCTAATGCTCCAGTCATCGGGATCTCCAGACTGCATTGGTGGTTGTAAGATGGTTGAGAAATGTTCCATCAATGAACTAACCATTGGCATCATTAATGCAATAGTTTCTGTCTAGAGCATTGTATCTCTGAGGTTAGTTGCCAGTTCATAAACTCATAATTTGGTTAGCTCACTATGACTCATTAATGGTGATCCACATCATGCGAATAAAAAAATACCTTATATACACCACTCATGGACCCCAGAATAGAAACACAAGAGTGAACTATTGAAAGAGCTTTTGCACGAAGAGATTTTTCATATAGCTGAAACAAAAATGCAATTAAGTAAGTAATCTGCATGCAGTTATAACATGTGGCAGCTAATTTGCATGTTACCTCACTAAACGAAAAAAGCAATTCCAAGAAAATGAAAAACAAAGATTGTAACAAGTCAAGAAATGGTTAGCCATGTGATCTGGCTAGGCTCAGACAAAGCACTGAGTAAAAAACTCACATGGGGGGATGATATAACTGTATGCAAGTATGGGAACAGATTGGGAACTAATTTTGGCACCAATGTATCATCTAAATCATCTGAGAGAAGGGCTAAACATCTCAATGCACCGCGAACTGCAAACAGTAAAATATCAATGTGTCAACAAATGAACAAGAAAAATAGTATGCATTTTCATGATGAAGTGCGCATTTTACATCTCAGACAATCTTCTACCTCCATCTTTATTGCTCTGGTCACTAATCAGCTTCAGAAGGGAGGGCAACAGCTCAGGCCAGTCCTCAGGCCAATCATATTGAGCAATGGATGCGACTACCATGCCAATAGCAGTGCGGATTTTCCCAGAAGAGTCATCCAATGAAGGGAGCAGAAGTTGGCGTATTACTCCCTGTCAATTTTTTGGGGGGAAAAAGGAAGTAATGCGCAAAATTAAACAGATAATAATGATACTTGATACGAAAGCCTTAGGAATCTTTCTGGTGGAAATATGCACTAGCTACAGAAATAATAACATAGCATTAATTACACTCAGATAATACTTTAAAAAATGTTATCTCAGAAATTTATAAGGATGACATCAAAAGGATCCAACAGAAAGGTTTTTTAAAACCTCAACATCCAGGGCAAAGATATAACCTCATGTATTTGGGTGTGAGTACAACATCATACTGGAGGCTATGTAGCAAGGACACAGGTGCGAACACGGACACAGGACACGACAAATTTGTAAAACGTAGGATATGGGGACATGGCTGTGTGTGTGTGTGTGGTGGGTGGGGGTGATTGTAAAATTTACATTAGATCAAATATTGAATTAAACTACATAAAACATTTGTATGCTTCTTTCTATTATCTATAACAATTAAGAATCAAGTTAAAAAAACTAAGAATAACAAAAGTTTAGTTTTGATCGCATGGGATAATACAGTGGGTAATTTTCAAATATTTAAGTAATGGGTGTCGGTTTTCGGGTTCAAAAAACCAATTAGTTTTGAACCCGACATTACCAAAGAAACCAGTTTAGGGTACAATTAATGTGGAAATTGGATTTTGCTTTTAACCACACATGCCCATGGCGTGTTCACGGAGAATCTGTGTCTGACAAATGTCAGACACAGACACGACACACAAAACGCCGTGTCCGAGTAACCTGGACAGGAGGTAAAATTAGTGCTAAAATTGAATACATTTATTAGAATATAAACTTATAACAGTCAATTGTCGCTATTCTGGAAAACATAATGACAAGTATTTTAATATTGTTTGGAATGTTGTATTAGAGCATTTCTATTCAAACACGTGGGACATGCATTTGAAAGCATATTTATAAAAATATATAGTAAATAAAATCTCTATGTTTCAGCCCATAACAAAGGACTATCAACAATGAGAGTGTCTTAGAATATAAAATTCTAACTGTCAACAATCACAACAACATCATAATTTTGGTGCAGTGGCATGGATTTTAAGGACAGTTAAGCTAATCATTCCTTAATCAGTGAAAAATAGAGCACAACATTTTGTTAACTTAATGCAAGATGTGACATGGTATATGTACAAGATTTCAAAATGTAAAGGAATCGTGAAGTATCATACTTAATTTTCAATAGTGAAAATAAGAGTCGAGCATATGACCTGTGAAGACACCAGTTTTTTTTAATGTAAAGACATTTGTAGTTTGAATTTGATATTTGCAGTGACCATAAACTGGTTCTCAAAACTATCTTCTTAAAATGGTGCTTTTTAACGTACATGCCGTAATTCCTAGAAAAAGTACATAAAACAAAGCTATACCTTTTCATCAGTCGACGCAGCTGGATGTATGAAATTTTCCTCTCCTTCCTGCCAATGCTGCTTTATAAACTGTTTTAGCAAAACAGCTGAGAGGTGATGAATGTTAAGCACTAACAAAAAATATATTTTCACATCAAAACCACAGTAAACAGTATTAAAAACTTTTTAGGAGGGATCAGGATATCTGCCGTAGCCCGAAAGGAACCTCCATGTTAACTGTAACCTTTGTGAGAGCAGTTCCAAATCCTACACCAAAACCAGCAACACCACATTATTTAGGATCACTAGTTCAACAGCACATTCCGAGTTCTTTACATCCTCTTTAGGAACATTGTGCAACATAACAATTTACTGAAAAAAGTCCAAACTCTGTGCACAATATAAGTTCAGAAACAAGATTAGCATGATAATTTACGCAGATTTTCTTTCAAACTCTGCAGGAAAAAAAAGCTGCTTTTAAAAATCAAGTGGCGAGAGGGAACCGATCAATGGCAATAAGTATGAAGAAATTGGTACTGGTAGAACAAACAAGAAATCGATCATGTTGTAAATCTAGCTAAATCAAGCACAGAAGTACAAGCAATTGCTAGATAATAAATTTCACAACCCTGAACTGGTCTAAACTTTGTTTTTGATCCAAGTTCAGAAACAAGCTTATCAAGTAAACATTGCGAGATTCGTAAACAGTTGGACAGAAAATTTCTGCTTTAAAGATCAAATGTGTCCAAATTTAAGAAAACTGGCATACAGGGAACCAATCAAAAGGCAAGAAGAATGAAGAAATCAATCATGTAGTGAATCTAGGTGAAAATCAATCAAAGAAATCACAAGCAATGGAATGATAGTAAATTTCAAAACCCTAACCTGGTTGAAGAGAAGCTTGGTGGAGGGAGGTCTCAGCAAATGAGCGGACCTCGCGATTGGTGTCAAGAGTGGCGGTTAGGCAGTCCATGAGCCACTTCTGGTCCTGATCCACGAACTGCGACGCCATTGAAATGAAATCGAGAGATCGATTCTTTCTCAAAATGGGAAATTTTTTGGATCTAGGGTTTCGGTTTCGGATTTTTTTTTTTTAGGAAAATAACTGGAAATGATGGAGGGAGACAGAAATGAACTTGCAAGTTTTTTTTTTCGGATGGGATGTCTGAAGGGGTTTTAGGGTTTTATAGCGCAAGGGCATGAGAAGCAGGTTTGGTGCTTTAAGCGCGAAGGGTAAAATGGGAATTAGGTTTTTCCTTTCTTTTTTTAAAATATGGAAAATAGAGCAATATTTATTAAATAGGACTAAAGAGTACATAATCCATTTCCAAACAAGCAATTAAAAATCAGGAATCTCATTTCACTGATGCATCTATTCCTTTATACAAATCTATTCATTTATACAAATAGGAGGATCAAAGAACTGTTTATGCTACAGTAAAGTGAACAGTAAATTATTTACCCGATCAGGAAATACTATCCACATCCATATCCCGTATCAGCTCAAAATTCAAATTTCAAAACACCCCCTTATAATTCCCCCTCTTCTCACCCCTATCCTCATTCACCAGAGATAAAAAAACCGCCTCAAGAAATCATCGAAGACGATCTCAGCCTTCCGATCCCCGAGGCTCGACAATCGCCGATCCCCAAACCTAAGCTCAAACACCTCGATCCTTATCAGCTCCTTTCCTCTCTTCGGCATCGTCAACGGCCACCATCGTCGAGACATGGCGACGTCAGAAGCGAACACTGGAGCGCCTCCCCTCACACCTCGCCGACGCCCTATTCCACCGCTTCCGCCGCTTCCGCCACCGCCACCTCCTCTATCCATCCCTCCTCGAGTCCGTTCAAAACCCTAACCCTAACTTTTTTTATTTTGGACCTTTTCTGTTAGAATTTGTGAAATTTATTTTGATTTTGTGCAGTGTTTTCCAGCATTGCGTTGAAGAGGTTGATTTGAGTGGGGAGAGCAGCGTGGATGCTGAGTGATTTGAGGTTGATTTGTGTTGCAGGATTTGTTGAATTAACCTTCAAAGATTGCCAATTCATCCTTTCATGCTCTCAATTTTTTTTTCTTTTTTTATTAATTGTTTCGATGATGTTTCAGTTACTACTGTGGATTCTAGAAGCAAAGCTCTAGAATTTATTGGGTTGCAGCAAGATGAGCAAGTAGATTCATCATCTTCTGATTCTTCTTCTACTCATCCTAAACAAAATGTGAGCTTTTTATATATACTTTTTGAAACTTTTGTCTTTTATTTATTTTGAAAATATTCACAATCGCCTCAAGGATATCCCATTTGTGATCATGTCATCTGAGAATGTGCCTTCAAGTATCAACAGGTGAACACAAATAAAAAAATTCCTTAAAAATTCCTTAAAAATTCTTTAAAATTGTGGATTATAATTCCTTAAATTTAGTGATCATAACCCTTTGTTGAACATTATTGATTGATTATGAGGATTTTATGTCCTGATTGATGATATTTAGTGATGGAAATTGCAGGTGGATTCAGATCAAAGTCTTCTTTGATGATGTATTGATTTTGTCATATTTGTTCTGTTTACTTCAGATCAAAGTCCTCTTTTTCTTCCATAGGCTTCTGACTCCAAAGAACTCGAAGACAAAGATGACAAGGTATCTCTTCTCAGCTCATTTTCCAATTTATTTTGAATTTCTTGGAACATAATGTAATTTTTGAATTTTTTTGATTTTCAATTATTTTTATGCTTAATTATTTGGAATTGAGTTATTTGTAAATTTTAGGTTGAACACTCTTAGGGGTAGATTGATTGAGTAATTATATTGTTAGATTAAGTGATCTTTAGTGGAATGTGTAGTTCCTTCAATCATGTTAGCGCTTACAGTCAAAATAGTACACTCTCAAAAACACCCAGAAAAGAGAGTTGTTGCATAGAGAGGAAAAAAAAGAGTAAATGAAGCACAAGAGACTTATGCCACATTGGAATTCTGGAAATTCTATGGTTTATCTGATTACAAGAAATGTAAAGCCTTAATTACTTTCTCAGTTTACTTTCATACTTATTTCTTAACAGACAAATTATGTACATATCATCACTGCCCAAATGTTACAACATGTATGGTAGATAATATTTTGCATGAATTTAAACAACTAATGTAC
>BQKN01062275.1:73302-91260 GCA_022839385.1 Asparagus kiusianus
ATCAACTAAACTCAATGTAAACACTAGCTTAATGAATTGATATCAAACAATATAAATGTAAAGCTAGATTGAGTTTAGAAAACTTCTCCAATAAATGACAAGAGTGAGAGAGAGATGAGTTGAAGCTCAAACACCAAAGGATGATCTCCTCTTTGCTCTTGTGAAAATTTCTTCACAAACTAAACTCTTGAAACAAACTAAAACCAAACTTAAAACCCTTGTAAACTTATTTAAAAACTTTCTTCTTGTTAAATAAAATAGAGGGTATGTGGGGGTATTTATAGGAACCCCAAAGCCAAGAGAAAGCAAGGCAAAAAGACCAAAAACTAAAATCTGTAACATGCTGAAAAAACTAGCCGTTACAGCATCAGTCGACTGACGGTTTTCATCAGTCGACTGATGAGCTGACCGTTAGAGGTGTTTTCCAGCTCATCAGTCGACTAACGGACCTTATCAGTCGACCTAAACAAAACAAATTTTTTTTATTATTCCAGGTATTTTCTTCAGTCGACTGAACATATTCATCAGTCGACTGATAACACTGTATCAGCCTGATTTGAATAGTAAAATTGATTTTTGAAGTGCCTTGAAAAATAGCAAATAAATTCCAAAAAATATAAAACTTTGGGAAATTATTGTAAACATGTAAATGAACGTGTTACAAAAAGAATTTTTGGAATTGCACTTCTTAATAGCGAAAACTCATCATTTTTCAAATATGTCTAAAAACATGAAAACTAAACATACATGTTTTTGTCATTTGACATAAACACAATATTAAACTTTTGTAAAATGATTTTATAGACTTAATGAATTGATATAAACTGATATTAAAGTCTATAAACTAATAAAACAAGAACACAATATTTTCCCTCAAAATTAATGCAACTTGGTAAGCTGGTTTCACCCTAAAATTTTCCCTCAAACTAGCGACATATATCAACCTATCATCAAGCATCAAAGACAATGGAGGAGTTCTTAATATTTAGGCATCGTCTCTTGTAGACAGACCAAATCGCGATCCCAATATCTTGATCCCATGCCCACTAGAACTTCCACCTTTACATCCTCATATCCTTGAGGTATTGTGTGCTAAGGAACTCACTGTCCAACCGTGTAATGGATCTTTCTCTCGCGATCTCATAGTCCCCGCTATTATCCAATTTAAATCTTAAATCAATTTCTGGGTTTGCCTAAAATAGCTCATAGTATATGTGGGAATTGTTTGTGCCACGGCCTTTATGAGAACCTCTTTTCCGACTTGGGATAGAACTTTCTCTTTCCAACCTTTAATTTTGCTACAAACCTTCAAAAGGCAGTGACTTTGACCTACCGAGAAACATTAGAAGACCCAGATACTTGTCATTAGATAGAATAGAATTAATACCAAGTGTGGTATGTATATTGTCTCTAGTGTGGTGAGGAACATTTTTGCTAAAGAATAAGGCTGATTTACTAACATTTATTTATTGCCAGATCTGATTTCATAGGTATTAAGCAAAAGGCCTCTTTCTTTTATTTTTGGGTTTTTCAATATGAGTCACTTAAGTTGTTTTATTTGTTTGGCAAATAGCCCCTCAAATCACTTAAATTGCTCTAAGGTGGGTTTGGATACAAAGAATGGTAAGGGGAGGAGAATGATTCAAGTAAAATAGAGAGATGAGGCTAGTAGGAAAGGAATAAAATATAATTAGTTGTGTACAGGTAGAGAAGGAGAGGAAGAGAGGTACAATGCAATTTGTATTTGTTCAGAGTAGAGAAGAAAAAAAAGGAAAACTACATGACCAACGTACCCCTTGAAGAAACTTTACATCCAAATAATTTTTCTTCTCTAAGGTCAATTTTAAAACAATGAAAAAGGTTTCACTTAAATTCAATCTTTCCCCTTCAGTCTATCCACTTTACTGTGTTTGGATGAGGGGAAGAAGAGGATACGGGGAAGAGAAGTTCGCTTTTCTCTTCACTTGGGAGTTCTACTGAGAAGGGAATGAAGGATGGGCGAGCATAAATTTACATAAAAATATTGTCATTTATTCTTTTCCAATATCGGGGTATAGAGGATGAAAGGGGAAGGGAATTAACCATAAAATATGTCTGGCCACCTATGCTTATGGGTCAACAACTAATATTTAATTATGAAACTCTTCTCTTCTCTTCTCTTCTCTTTATTATATCTCTCAAACACGATGAAACAAACTTACCTCTATTTTCCTCACTAAACTCTCAAACAAGATAATTTCCCTCTCATTTTTTACTTTCTCTGTTACTATTTTATCTTCCCATTTATTTTTCTTAGTAAACTCCTAAACATAATGATAAGAAAAAGAGCAAATTTATTTATTTTAACCTTCTCATCCCTCCTGCCGCTAATTAAAACTTCTTAACAAACACAGTTTTAGATGATTAACATTCTAGCCATCCTCGTCCTTCCCCCTCCCTCTTTAAAAAAATGTATCCACACAAGGCAAGGTCTCCTAACTTTTACGCATACATGATCCAATAGTATTTCACGTGTTTGGGTTTCCCAGGACATTAAGCAATATACTAAAACTAGAAAATGCATGATTATTTTCAGCTGAAGATATATCACGAGAAAAAATTATATGCTACTTGATTGGAAACATGTTTCACTATTTTCTTCGAAATAGATGGCAACTCTAGTTTGATTTATGTTGGTTTTGGGGGTGTAGATCCAAACCTGAGATGAAAAATAGGAAAACACAGAAGCACGAAAACCCCTCTTATCGATCGACCGAACAAGCCTATCGATCAACCAATTGGACTGACAAAAATAAGCTGGAAAAATCCCTCTGGTCAGTCGACCGATGGAAAATATCGGTCGACCGATATTGTGCACGAAGCAGATAGAATAATTTGATCTAGTCAGTCGACCGATGCAAGTGCATCGGTCGACCGATAGCGGGTCAAATGGTTTCCTGGTCCGGTTGGGAGTTAGGGTTTGTATAAAATAAGGGGTGTTTGACTATTGTTTTGTGCGTCCATATAAGAGTATTTGAGAGAGAGAGAGATCTCAGAGAGAGATAGATGTTTTGCAAGCTTGTAATCTTCATCAATAATCAAAGAAATTCCGATGTGGCTCCCGAGAAGGTAGGCACGTTTGTCGAACCTCGTTAAATCTGGTGTTCTCTTCTTTATTTGTTATTTCCTACATCTTTTGTTTTGCTGTGAGTTCTTGCTTGCTATTTGTTCGTCACAAGATCTGAAGGGCACGTTGTGTGGAGGTTTTTTGACAGGTCGTCGATAGATTAACCCCAACAACTAGTATCAGAGCTAGGTTTGATAAAGATGTGTGTGAGAGCTATGACAGAAGAAGGTAAATTGAAGATTGAGAAGTTTGACGGATCAACCTTTGCCTACTGAAAGTCACAGATGGAGGACTATATGTACCAGAAGGACCTTTACCGTCTGTTGATGGGTAAAGCCAAAGGAAAGAAGGAGGAGAAGGCAGACAAGGACCAGGAAATACTAGATCGAAAGGCTCTATGGCAAATTCAATTATCGTTCGCAAAGTCAATCACCCATAACATATTGAAGGAGAAGACAACGGTGGGGCTTATGGAAGCGCTCACAAAGATGTGCGAGCAACCGTTAGCTACAAACAAGGTACATCTCGTCAAGACACTCTTCAACCTCAAGATGGCAGAAGGCTATTCTTTCACATTGCATTTCAGTAAGTTTAATACGATTATTGATCAACTTATCTCAGTCGATATCATGTTTGATGATGAAGTACAAGCCCTACTGATACTATCGCAGTTGTCGGACAGTTGGGTAGGTTGTGTGACCGTAATTAGCGTCGTCACAGAAAAGAAAAAGTTGAAGCTGAGCAAGGTTGTGAGTATGATCCTATCCGAGGAGGTTAGAAGAAAGTCGGCCGAATTAGAGGGTTCAGGTTCAGCCCTAAGTTTCGAGCAAAGAGGCCAAAGCCAGAATAAGGGTAACCAGAATAAGAAGCGGTTGAAGTCGAAGAAGAAGAGGTCGAAATCGAATGTGAGGCCTATCAAAGGGAAATGTTAGAACTACAACCAGAAGGGTCACATGTCTTCAGTCTGCAAAACGTCAAAGAAGGATACAAATGAGCAGGAGGCTCATATTGTGCAAGATGCCTTGATTCTTGCTATGGATAGCGATACCGATTCATGAGTTATTGGTTCGAGAACCTCATTCCACGCCACTGCTAACAGGAAGCTTCTTCAAAACTATAAAGCAGGGGACTTTTGGGAAAGTATATTTGGGGGATAACGAATCTTATAGTATTGTGGGAAGAGATGATGTGCAGATAGACATGAAGGGTTCTAAGTGGCTTCTAAATAATGTCAAACACATACCGAAGCTGAAGAAGAATCTTGTTTCAGTTGGCCAGCTTAAAGCGAAAGGCTATGTTTTGACATTTACCGGGGATTCATAGAAAATCTCCAACGCTATTATGATGGTTGTTCGTGGTAATAAAATCAAAACTCTCTACTTAACTTCACATGTGAGTGACACCCTCGCAATTATATATGGCAAGAAAAGTGCAGATCTGTGGCACAATAGGTTGGGACATACGAGTCAGAAAGGTATGAAGATTCTACACTCACAGAGAAAGCTATCCGGCATCGATTCAGTGGAAGTTGGTATTTGTGAAGATTGCATCATCGGGAAGCAGAAGAGTGTCAGCTTTAAGAAGAGTGAAAAGCTACCTAAAGCTCACAAACTAGAGCTTGCTCATACAGATACATGGGGTCCATCTAGCGTGTCTTCTCTTGGCAGTTCGGCGTACTACGTCACTGATAATTATATTTTATTACAATTTTATACCCTTATTATCTATTTTATATGAATAAATATATCACTAATAATTATTTTTATCTTTAATTGCAGGTTAATCAGAAATAAAGCTTAACAATCATATCTCTCAACAAAGCACATGTATTAAATGAAAAATATAAGCAAGATCCAAAAAGCCCAAGCCCAAAGCCAAATGAAGAAAAAATTCTACGGACAGCAAATATAGAAGGCTAGGCATCGATGCCAGCATCGATGGCAGCATCGATGCCAGCATCGATGGCGGCATCGATGGCTACGAGTCTGTTACAATCCAATGGCTAAAATTTGATTGTTTTGGATAAGAATTCAATCCAAAGGCTCTTATTCATTGATGTTTACTATAAATAGGGATAGAGAGTGAGGGGTTAAGGGTATGAAAAATTTTGTAACTCCATTTGGAGAGGAGGGTTACACTTAATTGAGAATACCTTTCAGTTTTATAACTTTTTATTACAATCAATAAAAGAATTTTTTTCACATCTTCATATTTTTCTTTTCTTCTCTTTATTTGATAATGAAGATGAAGATGAGATGAAGATGAAGATCAAGAGTGAGGTTTGCTTTCATCTTAAGGCTAGAACCCTCTTGGGTGGTAAATTTTCTCTTTGTTAATATTTTTATCTTTTTATTTTATTGCTTAAATAGGTAAGAGGCTAGATCCCTCTTGCCTTAAATTTATTTCATGCTTATAGAGTAGATTTATTTTCTCGCATTTAATTCTTACAATTTATTTTGTAGTTTAGTTTTTATAATTTATTTTTTAGTTAGATTTTATTTTCTTGCACTATTCACCTTGAGGCTAGAATTCTCTTGGGATTAGTTTTTATTTTCCTTTATCTTTCATATTCTTTGATTCTCCTTGAGGCTAGAACCCTCTAAGGAATTGCCTTTTATTTTGAGATGGGTTCTATTCTAGATTCCTTATATCTTTAATTGAACATTCATTCTTTTCTTTCTTTATTTTTCCTTACTTTTATTTTCTTGATTTTTATTTCCTTCATTTTTCTTTCTTTCCTTGTGATTTCATTTATTCTTTATCTATCACTCTCAATATCATTTTTTACACACAGACATTCTCATTCTCTCCATCTCTCCACAATCACATCTATCATCACTCTTAATTGTCACGCACACAACATACAAACCTATTCTAATTATTTCTTACAAACACCTTCCTCGTGGGATCGATAACTTTTTATACTATAATTTGATTAGTTGTGCACTTGTAACTTTTGGTACATATTTATGTCCCATCAAGTTTTTGGCGTCGTTGCCGAGGAAGGTGCTTAAGTAGGATTTTATTTATTTTGATTCTTTAACTTATGTGTTTTCTTGTGAAGGAACCACTTAGAGCTTGAAGATCACGAATTGGAGATTGAGGATTTGAAGAATTGCTTGAGGTAACTCTTCACTCTAAGTATTTTCAATTCCACCCTTTTAGTTAGTTCTTCACAATTAGAGACAATTAGGATCTAAAAGAAAGATTTTATTTTTGTCGACCATAATAAAAATCCACCCTCCATTTGAACAAATACCAACAAGATAATAAATTCATACAAGAGATCTCTTCTCATTTTTGTTTGATTGTTGACCATAATTAAAAAAACAAAGATTTTCTTTTTATCATCCTTTTGCAGTTGTTTTTAATTCATATGGTTACATTGCATATAGTTAGTAGGAATTCACCAAAGTGATTTGAGCATCTTGATTTGGCACATACTTGAAAATATTCTTAAGGGCAAAACCTCTAATCAAGATAAAGTAAGGGGATTTTGTCACCCTTTCATTAGCCCACAAATCACTAATTCCTCACTTCACAAACTCAAACCTCCTAAAACTCATTAGACATTGCCCCCTAAGGACTCGAGCTAAATAAGGAACAAAGAATCCCTAAGTGAACTGGTTCAAGTTTTCTTGGACTAGTTGGTGTCTAAGGTAAGGTTTAGGGATTATGTAAAGCGCTCCGTAAGGAACTAGATACTTAATTCATCACTGATCAGCCTCTAGTACTATCCTTACCTGGCTAACTACCCAAGTAAAACTTTAATCTTTTTACTTTAGGAGTTTTTGATTAGGATCTGGTCTAGTGAGTTTGGCTTAACCCTAGAGTTTAGAGTGATTGCAAAGTGATTGTTTTTTATTTGTTTTAGTTAGGTTTTTCTTTTTTCTCCTTATAATCTTTAAAAAACTATTTTTTTCTTTCTTTAAAAAATATTATAAAAAGAATTTGTTTTGGTGTATGCGAATGTGGATTAGGGATAATACACATCGATTAATTTGTTTTGAACCAATCATAGAAATGACATATCCTAATCTACCTGTTCTTCAAGATATATTCTATTCCACTAGGAATGCAATCACGTCTTGCATTAGGCTCCCTAATGCAAATGGAACTAACTTTGAGCTTCGACCGTATTATATAAACATGCTTCCTAAATTTCTGGGGAATAAAACTGAAGATGCTTATATTTTTATCTCAGAATGTGAGGAAGTATGTATTATGATTAAAATGAGAGAATTAACTAAAGATGCGATCAAACTCAGAAGGCAAAAAAAATGATTGTATAACTTACCCACAAATTCCATCTCAACTTGGGATGAATTTGTCACCGTTTTTCTTAAGAAAATTTTCCCGATCCATAAAACGGTTAAGCTAAGAAACAACATCATGAATTTTAAAATTGTCCTGGGAGAACCTTTTTGAAAGTATTTTGACCGATTTAAAGATCTTCTTATCCAATGTCCTCATCATGGTCTCGAGAAGTGGCGATTATGCCAAATCATTTATGAAGGATTTGATTATTCTTTAAAAACTTTCTTAGAGTCGATGTACCAAGGGGATTTTATGAGGAAAAACGCTGATGAAGCTTGGGAGTTTTTAGAGAGTCATCCGAGAAAACCATGCAATTGGAACACTGTGATGACCGAATTTTATCAGTTTCCCAACCTAAGTCCAGTGGTATTTCCTTAGAGTCGAACATTGCATCTGAAGCTAAGATGGCTACAATCATGCGCATGTTAGAAGCCCTAGAAATCAAGGAAAGAGCATCAACTCAGATCAATCATGTTTCTACCTCAGGTTGTCACAATTGTCTTTCACCATCCCATATTTCAGAAGAATGTCCTCTCTTAGGAAATAATCAACCACTAGGACAAGTTAATGCTGCATTTCAGCGTTCTGTGAATGATCCATTTTCTCCAACCTATAATCCGGGTTGGAGAAATCACCCTAATTTTGCATAAAATCAAGGAAACCTCCCCGGAAATCAAATTTTAATTCCCACTTCAACCCAACCATTTCCAAGGGGAAACACAGTTCCTTTCAGTTCTCACCTAAATTTTTAACAACCTAATCTGCCATGTCAAAATCAGTCTCCTCACCATCAAGCAGTAACTCGTGTTCCTCCCAATTCAGAGCAAGATAAACGTTTCAATATCTTGGAAAAGGGTTTAGAAACCATAATTAAGGTCTCTACACAAACCACGAATATATTGACTCAAACATCCAGCACTCTGAATTTCTTCATGCAATCAATCGGACAAATACTCAACTCCAACACTTAAGCTATAGCTAGATTAGAATCTCAACTTGGTCAACTAGTTTGTGCCGTGAGTGAAAGAGAGAAAAAAAATTTCGACTCAACCCGTGGTCAACCCTAAGGACACAGGATGCAATTCATCCTATGAAGCTCAAGTGAATACAATCCATTCACTTCGGTCAGGTAGACAGGTCAATAATCAAGTGAGAACACTTCCAACTCTTGAACCAGAACAAAGTCCTTCTCCTTCTAATGACTCCATCCAACAATCACCCCTCTTAAATGACCAAAAACCCAAACCCAAACCCGAACCTGAGCCTGCTTTTGATAGGTTTAGACCAATTGTTCCCTTTCCAGGTAGACTCAGACCTAGGAAACACTCTCCTTAGGAGGAGAAGATCCTAGAAACTTTCAAACAGGTTAAGGTCAATATTTCTCTCTTAGATGTAATTGAACAAATCCCATCTTATGCTAAATTTTTGAAAGATTTGTGCACAAAGAAGAGAAGAATAAATGTTCCGAAGAAAGTCTTTTTGGCAGCCAATATCAATGATATGCTCTCAAAGCCCATACCTTTAAAACGTAAAGATCAAGGTTCTCCCATCATTTCATGTGTCATTGGTAATACTCACATTGATAATACCATTTTAGACTTAGGGGCTAGTGCCAACTTGCTTCCGTATTCAGTCTACCAGCAACTAGGTTTAGGTGAATTGAAACTAACCCGATGCACCTTACAGTTAGCTGATAGATCTGTGAAGGTTCCTACGGGTGAGATAGAGGATGTTCTGATTAAGGTTGGGGATTTTATTTTTCTACTAGATTTTGTAGTCTTGGAAACACAACCCATTTTCAATCCCAAAGGACAGACACCTGTCATCTTAGGACGACCTTTCTTAGCCACTTCTAATGCTCTCATCAACTGTAGAACTGGTCAAATAAAACTGTCCTTTAGGAATTTGACTGCTGATCTCAACATCTTCAATCCAGGGAACCAACCAAATAATCAACCTCTAGAAATAAATTACATTCAGAAAAGTCCAGAAGAAGAAGTTGAGTCAGATCTGAGTTTTGAGGAAATTTTTGAAGAGCTGAAAATTGTAGAAGAAGTAGATCAGGTTTGTCAGAATAAGGAAACTGTGTTAAACATTTGTTGCGTTGAACTAAATTTTGAAGAACTCTTTCTTGATGAACTTAGATTCTTAGAAAATAAATAACAACCAAATTTTCATACATCATCAATAAATTTTGAGGAAATTATTAAAAAAGATTTGGTTGTTAGAGGACAAACCTTCATATATCAAGAGTCTAAGTTCAATAAGAAATTCAAAATGCATGACACCAATAATACCTACCTTACTTTGCTGCAACAGTCATTAAACACCCTGGAATGTTTGGAATTTAAGCACATCATTGATTATTTCATGTTGAATTTATTTAAAATCCGGGGGAGAATTTTCAACAATAAGGTAGAATTCGATGTAGAATATAAGATCTTCATGTTGAATCCTTCATTCTACATTCTTTGTTTTGTTTTGTTTTATAATAATAAAAAGAATTTATTCTTCTCTTATTTGAGAGTTTCTTGTTCTGTTAAAAAAAGAAGAAGAAAAAGAAAAAAAAGGAAAAAATATATGAAAAAAATTCTAAAAAAAGAATAAAATTTTGATTTCATTCTCCTCACACCAAAGGTAATTACAGAGTTTTTATCATATAGATCAACCGACTAAATGTAAGTGCTTCACTTCTTATCTGCTTTACTTTATGCATCATAAAGTTTGTATTAAGAATAATGCAAAATTTAGGTGTGGGGGTGAGAAGTAGTTATTTTTTCCTCTTTATTTTACCTTTTTGTTGCATTTTTTTTGTCATAAATTATTTTTCTTTCTTCTTCTTTCTCTCCTTTCCTTTAAAAAAATCATAAAATTATTACCACTTGCCAAATTAATAGAGTTAAGTAATAATTAATCTATTTGATAAATTTTAAATTTTTTAATCCTTAGTTAGTGATATACTCAAGTTCACCTTTTATGATAACACTAAATAAATTTCTTAAGAAATAATTTTCAAAATAGTATATTTCACTTAAGCCTTAACTTAGACTTTTAATTAAAATAATGAATTGTTACATGCTTAACTTAGAGTTGAAATTAAAATTTTAAGTTGCCTTGATCTACATATTTTTCAGAAGATATATACATATACACATAAAAAAAACTAACTTTGCCAAAGAAGAGTGTGGCAAATGGGCACAAAAAAATCTTAAATTCAAGGTGATTCTATCTTATAAAGCCTAAGTTGACCGAGTAATTAAGCTCAATGAGTATTTCCATACTTAATGACCTAAGCCCAATTGGGTTGGGATTCATTGGCCAAAAACTCGTTAAATGGTCACTTAGAAAGCCCGATAAAGTAGAAAAAATCACCAAGGAAGAAAGAGTGGAAAAAATATAATATACTAACAAATTTATATATATATATATATATATATATATATATATATATAAATATATAGTCTTGAAAAATAATTTTTTATCAAGAGATTTGAAAGTTATTTAAAACAAAGAGATATCATATTCTTTTTATTATTTTAATTAAATTTCAAAGATTTGGTTTGGTTTTGTATTGCTATAATGAAAATATTTTCTAGAAAATTTACCTTGGAGTTATGAATAAAAACGTTTTATTGGGTAATAACTAGCTTCAATTAGAATGTCTAAATATATCGAAGAAAATTAGTTATTTACTGACTTATTTAAATTGGCAAGTTGATCGAATTTTGTAGTATATTCACTGTAAACCCTTAGGAGACTACAACTCGTCCACTAGGATAACCTAGGGGTTTAAAGACTTGTTGTATGTGCTAAATACAACCGTGATTCCTACGAAAGTAAGTTAGGATTTTTTCTTTTTCTTCTTTGCTAGAGGACTAGCAAAAGTTTAGGTATGGGGGTATTTGATAATCATATTTTATTACAATTTTATATCCTTATTATTTATTTTATATGAATAAATATACCACTAATAATTATTTTTATCTTTAATTATAAGTTAATCAGAAATAAAGCCCAACAACCATGTCTCTCAACAAAGCCCATATATTAAATGAAGAATATATGCAAGAGTCAAAAATCCTAAGCCCAAAGCCAAATGAAGAAGAAATTCTGCGGACAACAAATATAGAAGGTCGGGCATCGATGCCAGCATCGATGGCGGTATCGATGGCCACGAGTCTGTTACAATCCAATGGCTAAAATTTGATTGTTTTGGATAAGAATTCAATCCAATAGCTCTTATTCATTAATGTTTACTATAAATAGGGGTAGAGAGTAAGTGGTTGAGGGTATGAAAAATTTTATAACTCCATTTGGAGAGGAGAGTTACTCTTAATTGAGAAAACCTTCCAATTTTGTAACTTTTTGTTACAATCAATAAAAGAATTTTTTTCACTTCTTCATATTTTTTTCTTCTCTTTATTTGATGATGAAGATAAAGATGGGATGAAGACGAAGATTAAGAGTGAGGTTTGCTTTCATCTTGAGGCTAGAACCCTCTTGGGTGGTAAATTTCCTCTTTGTTAATATTTTTATCTTTTTATTTTCTTGCTTAAATAGCCAAGAGGTTACAACCCTCTTGCCTTAGATTTATTTCATGCTTATAGAGTAGATTTATTTCATACTTATAGAGTAGATTTATTTTCTCGTATTTAATTCTTATAATTTATTTTATTGTTTAGTTTTTACAATTTATTTTATAGTTAAATTTTATTTTCTTATACTATTCACGTTGAGGTTAGAACCCTCTTGAGATTAGTTTTTATTTTCCTTTATTTTTATATTCTTTGATTGGCCTTGAGGCTAGAAGCCTCTAGGGAATTGCCTTTTCTTTTAAGATGGGTTCAATTCTAGATTCCTCATATCTTTAATTGAACTCTCATTCTTTTCTTTCTTTATTTCCCTTTTTTATTTTCTTGATTTTTATTTCCTTAAAATTTCCTTTCTTTCCTTATGATTTTATTTATTCTTTATCTATCACTCTCAATATCATTTTTTACGCACAATCATTCTCATTCTCTCCATCTCTCGACAATTACATCTATCATCACTCCTAATTGTCACGCACACAACATATGAACCGATTCTAATTATATATTACAAACACCTCATTGTGGGATCGATAACTTTTTATACTATAAATTGATTAGTTGTGTACTTGTAACTTTTGGTACATATTTATGTCCTATCAGTTACCTTTATCAACGATCACTCGAGGAAGGTGTGGGTATAATTCATGAAGTACAAGTCAGAGGTGTTTGTGATCTTCAAGAAGTAGAAAGCTATGGTAAAGAACGAGACAAATTTGAAGGTGAAGTGCCTGAGATCAGACAATTGTGGAGAGTATGAGCTGGAGGAGTTCAAAAAGTTTTATGGTCTGAATGAGATTCGTTTAGAAATGACTACTATAGGAGCACCACAATAGAATTGTGTTGCAGAAAGAATGAACATAACGTTGATAGAGCATGTGAAGAGCATGCGTCTACATGCAGGTTTACTTAAGATATTTTGGGCGGACGCGGTGCATACAACAACATACTTAATAAATCATGGGTCATTAGTCCCACTAAACTTTAGGATTCCCGAAGAGGTTTGGAGTGACAAGAAAGTAAGCCTCTCACACTAGAGAGTCTTTGGTTGTGTGACGTATGTTCATATCAGTGACCTTGTCAGGGACAAGCTAGAAGTTAAGTCACAAAAGTGTGCATTCATTAGATAGCTTAGTAGCTGCTGAAATTCTCTACCTTAAGCAGTTAGATGTGAAGACTGTCTTTCTTCATGGTGACTTAGATGAAAAAATCTACATTAAGTAACCTGTTGGCTTCATATAGTAAGGAAAGGAAGAGATAATATGTAGACTCAAGAAGAGCTTATATGATTTGAAATAGGCTCCAAAATAGTGGTACAAAAAGTTTGATAGCTTCATGCAGAGCAATGCCTATGGAAGGTGCAATTCAGATCATTGCTGCTACTTCTAGAGGTTCGATCCAGCTATATCGTGTTATTATTGTATGTAGATAACATGTTAGTTACAGAGTCATGTTTACGGGAGATTAACAAGTTGAAGAAGCAGTTGGCAAAGGAGTTTGCTATGAAGGATTTGGGTGCAGCCAAACAAATTCTTGGGATGCGAATTAGTCGGGATATGGCTAAAGGGACATTGAAGTTGAGTCAGGCTGAATACATTGAGAAGGTACTTCAAAGATTCAACATACAGAATGTAAAGGCCGTTGGCACGCCCCTTAGAAGTCAGTTCAGGTTATCTGAGGAGCAATCGCCCAAGACAGATGCAGAGAAGGAGTTCATGACCAGAGTGTCATACTTATCAGCTATTGGTAGTCTTATGTATGCAATAGTTTGCACGAGGCCGGATATGGTCCATGCAGAAGAAGCATTGGGAGGCTGTGAAGCAAATACTGAGATACTTGAGAGGGACTACAGATATGCCATTGTGCTTTAGGAGAAAAGAATTAATACTGCAGAGATATATGGATGCAAACTTTGTCGATGATCATGATACAAGGTGAAGTACCACAAGGTATATTTATACTCTAGGGTCGACAACAGTGAGCCGTGTCTCATGTTTGCAGAAGATGGTGATGTTGTCCATGACTAAGGCAGAGTATGCCGCAGTGACTAAGGCTAGCAAGGAGATGATTTGGTTGACTGGATGTCTGGAAGAGTTAGGTCTAAAGCGGGGGAGTATAGTTCTTTATTGTGATAGCCAGAGTGCTATATACCTTGCCAAGAAACCAGTATATTATCCCAGAACGAAGCACATCGATATGCATTACCACTTCATACGCTCGCTGATAGAGGATAGGAAGTTACTGTTGGAGAAAATTTTGGGGAACCAAAAATCCTGCAGATATGTTGATGAAGACAGTGATCATTGAGAAATTGGAGTTATGCGTAACTTCAATTGGTCTTCATAAGTAGGAAATGAGGGTAGAGCCATACTAGGAGGACATGTGAGATCACCAAGAATGATATTGATTGAAGAAAGAAATTTTCCGGGTAGGAGAAAGTGCTTGCTAAGATGGCTGGAGTTCAAGAGAGCTTGTTCATGGAGGTTTGGTCTCCAAGTGGGAGATTGTTGGTTTTGGGGGTGTAGACTCAAACCTGAGATAAAAAATAGGAAAACATAGAAGAACAAAAACTCCTCTTATCGGTCGACCAAACAAGCCTATCGGTCGATCGATTGGACTAACAAAAACAAGCTGGAAAATTTCCTTTGGTCAGTCGACCGATGGGAAATATCAGTCGACCGATATTGTGCACGAAGCAGACAAAATAATTTGATCTAGTCAGTCGACCGATAGCGAGACAAATGGTTTCCTGGTCCGGTTGGGAGTTAGGGTTTGTATAAAATAAGGGGTGTTTGGCTATTGTTTTGTGCGTCCTTGTAAGAGTATTTTGAACACTTTGAGAGAGAGATCTTAGGGAGATAGATAGATAGAGAGAGAGAGAGAGAGAGAGAGAGAGAGAGAGAGAGAGAGAGAGAGAGAGAGAGAGAGAGAGAGAGAGAGAGAGAGAGAGAGAGAGAGAGATTTTGCAAGCTTGTAATCTTTATCAATAATCAAAGAAATTCCGGTGTGGCTCCCGAAGACGTAGGCACGTTTGCCGAAACTCGTTAAATCTGGTGTTCTCTTCTTTATTTGTTCTTTCCTACAACTTTTGTTTTGCTGTGAGTTCTTGCTTGCTATTTGTTTGTCACAAGATCCGGAGGGTACGTTGCATGGAGGTTCTTTGATAGGTTGTCGATAGATTAACTCCAACAGATCTATAGGTAAATTAGTTTGTATATCACTATTTTACTCGAATGTGTGACCACACTTACCTCTTCCGCTCTCAACTCAACTGATTCAACAAATTTATAAAAACACCCTCAAAATTTATAACATACAAATAGCACTAAAATTTTTAAATTTTACAAATAGCCCCTTAAAATTTTATGAATTTACAGGCCAAAGGAAAAAAACCAACCTTAAAAAATTAAAAATTATGAAAATAGGCTAAAAATTTCAAACCAAAAACAATACACTGAGAATTTAAGAATTGCAAACATCCCTGAAAACTTTTGAATTCGCTAGAAAACACCATAAAACGTTTAAATGTTGTAAAAAAGGCCCTAAAATTTCAAAATTTACAAGAAACTTCCTGAAAATTTCAAACATACAAATAGTAAACTGAAAATATAGAATTACGGATAGCTCTTGAAAATTTTGGAATTCATAGAAAATAACCTCAAACTTTCAAAAATTGTGAAAATATCCTAAAAATTTAAAATTTACAAAAACGAACGTAGATAATTTCAAACTTTCAATAGTTATTAAATAACCCCCACAACTATGAAAATATCAGGAGACCTCTATAAAAGTTTAAGGGTTAGCAGAAAAACACATTTAACTTTAAGATGTTATCGGAAAACCATCCTAACAATGTTAGACACAATTTTCTCACCTATAAGTAAAATTACACATGGCAATTTTTTATATAGTGAAACTTGCATTTCATGCTTTTCTGGGAGGTTCTAAAAAATCCTTCAAGTTAAAGGCTGGTTTTTGATAGCCTCTAACTTTAAGGGGTTTTCTAATATTTTGAAAGTTATGAGGAGTATCTGATAATCGTTCAAAGATATTTTTTTAAAAAATATTTAGGCCGAGAAAAAGTAAGTTGTTAGCCATTAAAAGCGACCATTCAATGTAAATTATTGGTTTTTACATATGTTATCTAGTCTTTTAAAGCAACAACGCACTTCTTTTATGTTTCAAATTTTGCAAATTCTATGTTTGAGATTTTTGTGCGGAAGATGAATCAAAATCTTGGATCCGCCTCTGACTATTCTACTTGAATGAGTGTATAAGGTTAACAAAATCGGTTAGGGGGCTCTTTGCAATATATAGATTTTCAGTGTACTGTTTTTTGTATCGATAAGCCCTATGAAATTTTTTGAATTTGTAAAGAATACCCTAAAAGTTTCATAAATTGTTAAAAACACCCTCAATATATTCAAAAAATCACATCTTTGTAACTTTTTATCTTTTAGGGTGTTTCTTATAAATTTCAAAATGTTTAGGGTGTTTTTGCATTTTTGAAAGTTAGCGTGTTTTCTATAAATCCCAAAATTTTTAAGCGGCTGTTTGTATTTACTATATTTTCAATTTACTATTTGTATATTTAAAATTTTTAGGGAGTTTCTTGTAGATTTTGAACTTTAGGGCATTTTTTACAAATTTAAAAAGTTTCAAGGTATTTTTTGAAATTCTAAAATTTTTAGGGGGCTATTTGAAATATTTAAATTTTCAGTGTACCGTTTTATGGTTACAAATTTTCAGTCTTTTTTTTGTAAATTTTTAATTTTTAAGAATTTTTCCATTTATTGAAAGTTATAGGGTGCTTGTTGCGAATCCCAAAGTTCTTAGGGGGTTGTTTGTAATTCCTAGATTTTCAATATATTGTTTGTAGGTTTGAAATATTCACAGAGTTTCTTGTAATTTTGAATATTTCACAGTTTCTTGTAAATTTTGAAATATTTAGAGAGGTCCTTGTAAATTCTCCACGCTTGGAAAAATAAAAAATTAAATAAAACCTCGCACTTGACAAAGGGTGCGTTTGAGAACCATTATGTTTTCTTCATTTCTATGTGTTTTTATCAAAATAAAAACACCATATGTTTGGGAACCATGATGTTTTTATGATAAAAAACACCCAAAAATAACAAACACCACACTTATTTGAAAATACCTTTTAGGTGTTTTGAGTTTTGCATAGTGTTTTGAGTTTGGGTAGGATATTAATATAATAGCTAAATTTAATCTATAATATTATAAAGGAAAAATTGCCTGGAGGAGCCAAAATAAGTTTGGCTATTCATCCTCCTCCCTAGTTGTGACGCCCCTGGGTTCACACAAGGCTGCAGTCCGAAGTAAAACCAGGAATGTCAAACCTGCCATGCACCACACCGTGCAATAACATGTTTCACCATCACAATTACTATCTTTCTAGTGGAATCAACAACACGTGTAGTACAAAGCAAATAAAAGATTTTACAACAAATGCTTGATGAAATGATAGGACTTAATACATCTCATCAATCAAATAAGCTGAAATACATAGTCAAAGTCTGAAATGAATAATAAAGATCTGGAGACCTTAACATGTCTCAAAGTACATAATGTCTGATACAGGAAATAAGGTACACAGCCTTTATAACTCTAGAACATAAACCTCTCAAGTCTAAAATGTCTCAAGTGGAGTACAAAAAAAAACATCTAAAAAGAGGATAATAGACACTAGTAAGGGTCGCCCTCAACCTGCGACTCTCCGGGCTCCTGGCTCGTTACCTGAAAGGGGGAGGGACAACGAGCGTCAAAGCGCTAGCGAGCAACATCACAACCAACCCCAAGGGATAGGGCTCGTTGTATATAAAAATACAGTTAATACATAATAATATAAATCATTTACACAAACATTAATGGGTTTTAGTACTTAGGGAAATACAACACGAGCATAGGTACGTCGAGCGAAATAAT